>WBZZ01002213.1:45000-90000 GCA_019918135.1 Paulinella micropora | reverse complement strand
TTGTAAGGAATGCACACCTTTTTGCTATTTTTGCGGCATTCGCCAATCGGTGATGGATAAGCTGCAGTCCAGCTGTACACAGTGCGGCATCGTGCGTGGTCGGCAGCTGCGCAACGTGAAGCAAGATCGCTTGGAACAAGAACAGAGGGCGATAGTACGCTTACGAGAAGAGTCAGATGACCCAGAAGTTAAGTTTATCAAAGAAGTAGCTGGACAAAATCAGCAGAGAACACTCAGACTACGTAAAAGACAGAAGACTCAACTTACAAGGACTGAAAACCCTTTTGAAATGTTCATTTCAGACAACCAGGACTCTTCTTCTTCTTCTTCTTCTTCTTCTTCTTCCTCTTCTTCTTCTTCTTCTTTTTCTCTTCCTCCTCCTCCTCTTTTTCCTCCTTCTCCTCCTTCTTCCTCTTCTTCCTCTTCTTTTTCTTTTGCCTCTAGATGATGCTGTTACAGCTGAGAAAGAAAAAGAAAAAAGCAAGAGGAAGACGATGATGATGAGGACAAGGACAAGAATGAGCCTTGGATGAGCATGAGGAGAAGGAGAATTTGTCTATCGATTTGCTTTGTCTTTTTCATGGTGAGCGTTGCGAACTTTGGTTTTACAGTGAACTGTGCGGACTTACTACGTTTGTGATAACTTATTCAAATGCGAAAGGAGTTGGCTCAGAGTCAGTTGTATATGCCCTAAGTCTAAATGCCAGATCAGTGTGCTCTGGTCCGAGGGCCGAGCTGCATAGCGCCTTCTGTTACTGAGGCGCAGCCAATTAAAAGTAGCAAGTGGGAAACGACCAAGTACCGGTCGTATTATAATGTGAACATTTAATACTACCCGCCTGAGCCTGAGTTATAATATTATTACAGTGACTGACTTAGCCTGGTTACTTAAATACATCACCATTTTGAAATAATGAAGTTGCTCTTATGTTTCCTCAGTCATCCCTATTCCGGCTGGTGTAAGTCTTGACTAACCCCCTGCGAGGAAATATTAATAACCAACGTGCATTCACTTGAATACACACACGGCGAGCCGCTGTCAATTTAGACCCCTTGAATTTTCAAATATTTCCTAGGTCTGGGAAGTTTACAAAAAGACTCTGGATCGATCCGGCAATTCCAGTTTATTCAGTATACTTGCATGACAGACTCTAAGACTGTTCAACTTGTCACTTGCGAAACAATACAAACTTGATTCTGCGAAGTACGTAACGAGAACTTGAGATTTCGACTTTGGCAAGTTGAAGCGTGAAGTTTGCAGTGTAGCAGTTCAGAAATTTTCAAATCGATAGTCAGTCTGAGAAGTCAAAAGAAGTATTAATAAAACTTGAAGGCCAGAAGACTGCCCGGCCCGCACTTTTCCAGCCAGGGAGATTTGTATACTATTTAGAAAATTTATGCAATTGCTGAGTTTTGACCTATCGATATTATTTCCTGAAAGGCTATGACTGGAACCGCGGAAAAAGTCATCCAGGTGGGGAAAAGATAGATATGGGAGAAAAACTGGCGATGACTGCATATGTAATTTTATGCTTTTTAAGCCGCGCCGTTGCTACTTGAAATGGAGGCAACTATAACTTTTCTAGTTTTTAACATTTTTTAATCACACTTTTTTGTGGTAAAGATCACGATGAGATCTACTGCTAGCTGAAAAAAAAAAAATCACAAGTTTGAAATTCAAATTTTTATAACTGTTAAAAGTTTTGTGTCTTGTTTATTACAAAAAATTATTGTGACACTACTGAATTTTGTCTATAATTCGCGATAGTTTGGTGGGCAGTAATATAGACTGTGATCTTTGTGATCTGCAACCCTTTTGAAAAAAGGAGCAGTACTTCAAAAGCCTTAGTTTCCTGGGTTTTTGGTGTTTTGGCACCATTTTTTAGAAAAAAGTCCCGGGAACTCAATCATTTTGTGGTGGGTGTCGGGCCGGCCGGTCTTGGAAAAGATGCCAGAGGAAAGGTTTCCCTAAGTGCATCAGTTATCTTTTACCACAAAGCATGTTAAAGCTATCCAAGTATATACATAGTAACCGTAGGCTTGAGTGTTTTTGATTACTTGCACAAAATATTTCTTGATACTTTTACTTGTAGGCTACAAACCAGCTAGGAGAAAACCACCTAATTTTTTTTTGTCGAAACACAAACATCTCAAATTTTGTAGCTTGAGTATTATTTCTTGCACAGATGAATTGGTGAATCGTTTTGTACTTATAATCATTAAACGTATTTCTCCAACTATGTGTTATTTGTAAATGTCTGTGGAAGGCAAAAACTCAAAATCACAAAAATGCTGGTTTTGGGGACATATACATCTTAGTATTCATCAGTTTTAAGAGTTTTAAGTATTGGAATCGTCTTTCACAACCGTAAACTAAAGCTCCACCAAAAGATTTTTGTTCATTTTGCCTAGAAGCTACAAACCAAAAAGTGGGTTTTCACAACTTCACCTGTCTGACCTATACATGCCTGTAAATTTTTTCCTGGACCTTTCTCCTCCAGTTTTTTTAGTGTACTCATGTCTCACTGACATATACTTACGATAAATACAAAAATATTGAAATAGAGAAGTGTCTGCTAAGCCTTCACTCCTGGAGGCAGGCAAGTCCAAGATGTCGGATGTCAAAAAAGTTTTGATCAGTTTTCTTCTGTGTTTCATGTGTTTTTCAGCAAAAACTACGTACATTTGCAGGTATAGTGTTTTAGGACGCCCCCAACCTATTTAGGAGCTGTAGGACCGCCAATTGTTTTAGAAATAAATTTTTATTTGCTTGTTCAGCTGCCCTTAAGGGACTGTTTTCCGGCCGACTCTGTGTATCTCAGAGATGTTGAAATTTTCTCAAAATTCGATCAAATTATTTATCTAGATGCATTGTATAACGTTCAATAGTTCAAAAGCTAAGAAAATAACAAGCAAAAACAGATTCTTTAATCATAATCGTGGTTGCAAACCATTTTTTCACCACATAGAATTAGCAAAAAAAATTACGGCCCGACCTGTCTTTTTGACAAAGTTTCCAAAAAAATTTCCACAAAAAATGTTGACTTTTTTACAACTTCAAATGCTTCGTTTGTCAAAACTACTAAAAATAATTTAAAATCAATTGCAGATTCTGAATCACGGTGATGTGAAGAATTTAATTGTATATGTTTTATTATTTTTAAACCGGCCACGCACTTAACTTTGTTTTTGATGTTATAAATTACATGTGACTAGTTATCATAGTAATAACATTTTCTAAAAAGCTAACCTGAGGCCCACTAAAGCCTCCGGGCGGAAATAAATCATGTGATTTGTTAACTGCAGTTGAAAACGTAACAACTACAAGTTATGAGTCACGGTGTGACAGTTAGTTGATAAATATATAAACTGAAAAATGAAGTAACGGAACTAAAAATAGAAGTGTAAACTTGAAGTATTAATATAACTTCTTGAAGTATAAATTTGAAGACTCGGAAAGTTTAACACAATATTAATAATTCTGTCCGGTACGGTATTCATTCCGACAGCTTCCCCCCCCCCCCCCCCAGACCATCATGAACAGTACGTTGGAGTTGCGATCGAAACGAATCGTAACAGATGATTGACCGATAGTGTGAGTTTGCATACAACCCAAAGGGGTAATTACACAACGAACTCTTATTAAAGATCACAACTTTGTACACAACCCGGATTCTACCCGCATCGTCTGCCCTCTCACCGACAATCCAGCCCAAGTCCCCTCCGCGACTAGGCACACGAAGGCACACACGAACGTTCCACAAACGATTGACGCCAACCTCAATACCTGTGCGGTCCAACCCCAACACAACTTCCGTTGGGATGCGAGACTGAAACTGTATTAGGGGCGCGCTACACCTCGGATTTGACACTGCGTCACCCGTCCTCCATTACTTTTTGCTCAAGTACACGGACACCAGACACGATGGGCGACATACATCCAACGGCCTCCGCAGCCACCACTAAACAAACCTCACGATAGCCTCCCAAGCCCCGACCTTCGGACGCCTACTGTTTCGAGACCCCAACAAACCTGTTGTCAACATTTCCACAGGAACGACATCAGGCTCACCGTCGTTGAAATCATTCTCCTTGAGCTCTACGCTCTCCTGACCCCTAACCTCGGCCACTACCCGTCTCTCACCTGGTCCTCCTCTGGACAGGCTCTACGCCTTGATAACCGCTACTTGGTATCGCAGGGGTGGAATCACAGCACGTCCTTGACCTCACTCAACAGTGACGCTCGTGCCCGTCCATCCCACTTCAGCAACTGAGACACTCGATGTAATCCATACCAGTTGGGTTTACATCTTCGGCTTTTCAGAAACCCCGTTATCTGACCACCACGCTTCCCCCCGCCGCACTCTTGCCCAGCAGTTTCGCCGCGTCAAAAGCGTCCACGTGGCTACTTCACAGCCCCCCCCCCCCCCCCGATACCTTCGACCCGTTGGTTGACACCGTACCCGTGCGGCCCGCTCCCCCGCAGCGGCCGCTGCCAAAGGCTCCGTGTCCCTACATACCCCAGATCCAGACGCCCTCGCCGCGCCCGATGCGTCTGATTGTAGAAGCTGATAAAAGTTTTAATGTCATCCGCTGGAGTATCGGGGATACGCCCCTTCCTCCTTGGCACAAACGCCTCTCGCTTCTCATCTGACACCTTCGCATGGTAACAGTAGCCATTAGTAATATGGACATCTGCCCCGCCACCTTCTGCGAATCTGGCCAACGACGGGCACTGTTTCGCAACACATATTATCTCCTCATTACGCGCTACGACTAAGTCATCAATAGACTTTCTGTCCCATGCGGGAATCGTAACCGTGTACGCCTGCATCTCCGTCTCCCAATTGTCGGTCCAGGTCAGTTCCTCCGGCACTGTGACATAGGGGTGTACATAGGCTTCAGTTGCCTCATGTACGAAGGCCAACTTTTTCCTCTCCGTTGCTAGACTCAGCTCAAAAGCCTCGTATGAGTCAGTAGCAGTCATCGGATTAATATCCTCCTCCTCTCCATTCTTCACTCCATAAATCACCCGCCGTGCGGCGCAATCGATCACAGCCCCCATCGTAGCCAATTGGTCATACGACAGCAGGATTGAACCGTGGTAATCGGGGACAACATAGAGGTCCGCACGATATACTCGACCGGATTTCAATTTGAAAATTAATGTGACGATGCCCGTAATTTCCGTACGGCTGCCTACCCCTTTTAGGGTCCCCTTTGTTTTTCTAATGTTTTTGTCCACCCATGTCCGGTGACTATTCAAAAACTTCTGGCCGACAATATTAATATTCGCCATCGTATCATTACCAACTTTTAATGTGGTTTGTAAAGTTTCACAAAAGAGGTCAGTGTAGCATAGCGCGTCTGGTCTATGTAAACTAGCCGCTAGCACATGAATTTTTCGTTCTAGGGTTTTGAGTCTAAGCTCAAGTTCCTTGTCCTCTTCTCGTTCTCCCCCCTTTTCCGCCAACTTAACTTCTTGAGTCTCCGGGGCTTCCGGTATCTCGAGTGTCTTTTGGACAGAGTCTGGTACACCGAGTGTACTCGTGTCTATAGCAGAGACTATTGAGTCCTTTGGCGGGGGTACGGTCCGCTGCTTCTTCGTAGGAGGAGACCTAGCCTTTGGTTTCGGCTTCCTCTCCTCCATCGCCTTCTTCGCCTTCCTATTCGCATCATTTATCATATTAGCTCTCGAAGGATGAACTAGCAAGTGCTTACCTTGAGGCTTGTGAGGCTGTGTGCCTTCACCTTCACGTCTAGGAGGAACGGAACCGTTCGTATCCTGTTCAGCAACAGTAGGCATAACTGTGACTGTCGGATTAAAAAGAACAGTTTTTATCTCCTTCTCTCTCTTCTTTTCCTCTCTCTTCTCCTCCCGTCAGTCTACGACGACAACACGCTCACCTGAGCCGGTGTCTTCGTCTTGACGTCCCCCCTCCGTAGCGGTATAAGCTTGCTGGGGGTAGTTGGAGCTGGAACTGGTGCTATAATTCCAGTATCCGTGTCCTCTGGGAGGGCGCGCTGGGGTCCGTCCTCCCCTTCCACGAAAGCCTCGTCCTCGTGGTGCCGCCCCTCTTGGTGTCACTCGGGACCCTCGTGACGATCCTCTCGTCTCTCCTCCTCCTCTAGTCGGCGCCTTTGATCGGCCCGATGTCTCTCTCTTCTCCCTTCTCTTCATTCTGTCAAGGAAGTAAATGATGGCCTCCCGGAACTCCGCATTCGAGACCATATTCGCATTCCACCTCCCCTCCTCCAACTCCTTCTTGTACATAGCGTACATGGTCTTTTTCATGCCTTCGAGCTCTCTAAGGAAAATATTTCGCTGCCTATCATCAAGAGAGTCGTGGCTGAAGAGGCAATTGCCTACTCCTTTCTGTACCTCATGCTTACACGCCATGTATGAAAAATAGCGGTAGCACGGCGTCGGCTCATCTCTCCCCCTCTCGAGACCTGCCGTTCGAGTTGCATGTGCTGCTTGAGCACCTACAACCCCCTGTGTCGCGGCACTGGAGAATGACTCGGTGGCCGTGTCCAATTCGGAACACGCGTCGAGCACCTCCTTGAACAGGTCGCCCGGCGGAGTAGCCGCTACAGTCCTCTCGTATATATTCGTTTCTAAAAAATCCGCCGTCTTCACCGCCGTGAAGGTCGGACAGGACTGTATGATCCTTGCGAGCTTGCTCGGGTGTCGTGTACACAAAGCACTCAGGAAGTACAAAATGATAGACTTCCGGCTATAAAAGAGCCCGTACTTGGCGCTGACCTCAGTGAGGATCGCTGCCAACCACGTGCCACTGCCCAGCCCTTCGTTCACCTCTTGAAAAATCTCAAACCCAATCAAAGTACCAGTGCACAGGTGCTGATACCCATGAGTTTTAAAGTATTGCAAGAGGACGGCAACTGGCACCGTGCATTGCAGGTCTGAGGCTGCTCTCCTAGCCGCCACCTCTACCGCTCTCATCGCCTTGTACTCCCCAACATCAAACCCTTGTGTGATGATTGATGGGTCCAACAAGGTGTACAACGCCTCATACTCCTGTGTTTCGTCCGTTGGATGCTGCTTCATACAAGCATCAATTCTTCTGAGCTTGTCTCGAAGGTTCGCATCCGTGTCCTTCTGACTCGCTGTCTCTGCATACAGCGTCAGAGCAGTGGCATCGGACTTTGTATATTTTTGGAAGGCCTGTATGATAGCCTGTCTGTCCTTTTTGTCATTACTGTTGACAATGACAGTGGTAGGCGCTGAGCTAGTCGCAGGGGCCGAAGGGGCTGTGTGGGCTGACGGGGCGGAGCGGCCCGAGGGAGCCATATAAGATCCAGAGGAATATTTCGGTCCCTTTGTTCCCGCCGCCTTGGCTAATGCAATCTTTGCCTCCATCTCCTTCTTTTCTTTCTCAGCCGCTAGCTCTTTGATATACAGCTCTTGGGCATGATGAAAAAAAGACAGGATCTCAGCTGCCTTCCGAAGGAACAAGGCCTTCTCCGCCAACTCCTTCTCTCCCGCTTTATTGGTGGGGGTGGTGCGGCCGTCCCCTCCAAGATCGTATGATCCTTCGTGAAGACCCACCTCTTCCATGCGTCATCCTTCACCAAGGCCGCATGCAGCTTCTTCATCCTCGTCACCCCTCCAGCTTCGCCTTCTATTTCCCTCAGGGCCGGGTGAAGGTCCCTGCCAAACTGGGTGTGTTGGAGTTTACCCAGGTCCACTAACTTGGCCTCCATAAGTTTCAGAGACACATCCATGACATTGATCTGTCCTTTTGGATTCCTGAACTTAAACTCCTTTTCCACTCTCTTTATTGAATCAATGACACCTGACCAGGATCGAGCAACCTAGCCAGTGCTCTTGTGTTCCATGGCAGCACAGTCTTTCCAGTCTGGTACTCAAAGAGTATAGCACACTCAAACACTGTCCATGAGAGGTCGAGTAGCTCCAGTAAAGACATATTGTCCCCAAATGAGACATGTTGCACCTGTAACTGTGCACCGTCGTCTCTGAGGATTCTGCCAGAGGCAGAGCTTGCCTTGGGAGGGTAACAGATGTCCTCCTTCTTCAAGGGTTGTCCCCATCGCATTTCTTGGGGAATGTATAGCCATTTATAGGCCTCATCCTTCCCTTTCTTCTCCTCAAACTCCTTCTTACTTAGTTTGCCATATTCGGCCACAAACCTCGCTTCCTCTCCTCCCTTCTCCTCCTCCTCGACTTCCTCTGCTCCTCCTGTGTCAAAGGAAGGCGCAGTAAAAAATTGATTCTCTGCTCCTCCTGTGTCAAAGGAAGGTGCCAGATCTCCTCCTTCTGCATGAGGGTCAACGAACTCCTCTTCGTTTCCTGGGGTTCGCTCACTCTCCCCCCCTCCTTCCTGCCAGTCTTCAGACCTAGTAGACATGGACGCTGAAGGAATACGGATGAGACAGAGTTGTTTCTACCCCGTAATTGCTCTGTTCGTCTATGAGGAACGAATAGAGAGAAAAAACGAAAAGACAGTATAGAGAGAGAGCGTCTCACCTCTATGTCTTATGTGTTTTTTTTGTTTTTTGTGAGAAAGAAGTAATCTGTACGACTTTCTCTGAAAATTTGATCTCCTTCTCCACTCCTCTTTTCTTTTTCTCTTTTTGTTGTTGTATCTGTTATGAGGTACGAGGACCTATGTACAGATAATGTCAAAGAGGCTAGAGAAGCACTCCTTGAGAATTCGACTTGTCGTCTGACACTTGTTCAGACCTATTGTCGAAAGACAGTCAGAGGTTTGCAAAAATACTCTGATGTGTGTGGTTTGAGAGGCAACAAAGTGCACAGACTTGAAAGGTAGAGTACTACGCTCGTGTCCTTCAAGTTTGTTTGTAACTGTGAGTGTTTGTTTGTACGTCTGTTGACCTACTCTGTCTCTGTCTCAAGAGAGAACAAAAGAACAGCTACGAGGTCTGGTGTCTGGCCTCCTTGTGAGGACACAGATACAGGCTGTGGAGAGGGTACTGAGACACCTACTCACAAACGCCTAGACGTCTAGTTTTGCAAAAAGAGCTGTGTGGGGATGTGCTGGAGTATTTGTTTTTTGGAACACCTACTCAGAAGAGATAGGTCTGTCCAATTTTTCTTTCTGCCGTGCCAAAAACAAGCCAGAAAAGAAATCAACCTTGTGCTGGTGACTCCAATGTTACATTCCCCGAAGATAGCTCAATAAAAAGTCGGTAATACAACCAGACACAAATCCCCAAAAGAGAATGATGTCTCGTTATATTAGCTCAGTGAAGCCGAAAAGAAAACTGCAACAGACCAAGGTTAAAATGGCATTAGGTCAAATCCTGCCAAACGATATTGAAAATAATGGGAAAAAACTAGGTGCACCTGACACCAGAAAAAGGGTACTTTTTACCGGCTATCCGGGGGGTGATGCCTACAAGTAGAACTGATTTCGTTTCTTCACACCAACTTCGTGTCATCTAACGGAATAAGGTCGGCACCTCACCCCACGTCACACAGTCTGTGTTTCGTTTTGTGTTGTGGACTTCCCCGATTCATTCTGTTCCCGAGATCGTGTAAGTACTGTCCCCATCCAAAGCCCCTCCACAATTAGTCAAGTCCCCCGCATACACTGCAATGTCGAGAAGAGAGTTTTACTTACGATGTTTGACTCTCTTCGACTTCTGAGCGTTGAAAAGGCTCAACTTGAACTATTTCGGGTCTGGCGCGAAAATGTCAGAGAGGGGGAAAATGACATTTGCCAGTGTCAGTCTTTTCCGAGAGTGGAAAAATGAAATCACTAAAACTGTTATTAAAAGATTTCTTAACGTAAATAAGAGAACTGACATATACTCCTACACATCATACTAGGTATGGCTAATAACTGCCTGACTGTAGGGTGGTTAGCCGGCTCAGTCTAGGACAGTGAAAGGGCATAATCTGATCACTCCCCCCCCCTAGTGTATAGGTAGTGGTGAGATTTATATCGGTAGAGTCTTTGAAAATCAGCAGTGTGTGTATGGAAAATGCTATTGGAGCCATGGGAGTGGTGTAGAAAAAAAATGGTTGCGAAAAAGAAGACTGCTTGTCTCCAAAAAGCGGGGTAGTTGGCGTCGGTGGCAGGAGTGGTGCGCGTCGGTGGCGGAGGTTGCTGGGCTAGCGATGGGAGCCGGTTACAAGGAGCGATGTGAACGGAACGCGTGTAGCAGTCGTCGAAAATTAAATCTACGAAGGTAGACGTCGCGGGGTCCGAACACAAGTTACAAACGGAAGAGTATCTGCATAGCCCAACATAGAGCTGGCTGTTCGTCAGTGGAGCTGATATGGTCGAAAACTCGTTAAGTCCGAATAATTGTACAATGCTGCAGCGCGGAGAGGATCAACTCTGGGAGCGGGGTGGGCGGATTACAAAATAGAATGCGTGAAGAGAGGCGAAAGTTAGGAGGAGGGACTAGTATCCTCAAGTAGTGATGGCGTGGAACTCGTGAGACTGTCCGTTGTGAGTCGGCGTGATTTTGGCGGGATGGTCAGGGGCGGGTAGGCCACGATCAGTTGCTTTCTGGTAGGGTTGAACGGGAGGGCCCGACCTGTGACGGCGTCTTGTTTGACGACAAGTGTCAAGGGCGGTAGGTTGGGTGGGACGGCGCAAGGGAGTGCGGTCGGTCTATGGCAGGTGCCGTCGACTGTGAACTGTTCGTAAGTAGGCAGGAAGTGCGGGTTGCGCGTAGTTGGAATGCCGTACTGGTTTAGCGAACGTTGTAGTCGGTGTCAGGGTCCTGGTTCGGAGTGGCGGTCAACTTGATTACTCCTGCGTCGGGGCGGTGGTGATCATGTTGAGGCCTTAGTCCACGGGGAAGAGGGGCCGTCCGCATGGGGAGGGGCCGCCGTAAGCGTAACGTGGGCCGTATTGGCGGAGAGGTGCGAACGGTCGATGTAGGTCGAGTCTTGCGTGGGGACGTACTGGGCGTGGAGCTGGTTGGAGTTGGTGGGATTAAGGATGCGGGGGAGGCCGTCTTAAACTTGATTGCTTGTATAACGAACTTTTGGGGCGATGTGCCTACCTGGCCGCGCTCATTAACTGAAGTGAAAAAGTGTCTACGGACTCTATTTGAGAGTAACAAGCCGTATACTGTCATTCTGCCATACAATGAGAAGGCGATCTGGGCACAGGAGATAAGGGACAGGCTTATTGATCATCCTATACCTGTTCCTTCTCGCAAGCAACAGTTAGTGGTGGCTTGTCGACTCGGGTCTCGGGAGCAGAGCAGTGCATACAAGCAAAAGCTCAGAGCCCAGGACAAGTTGAAATTGATACCTCAAGCTTTCACATGCTTTGATGGTTTCTACACCCGTAAGGCTCCGATACAATACGCGAACCTTATTGATATGCTTGTCGGGCTGGGTCATGATGATGAGCCGGACACAGTCACGTATGAAAGAACGGGACTAGACGATTTGTCCGAGGAAGATTTGAGTTTGGAGGAGGACTTAGCGCCCCTCAAAGAGCATAAGAAGATGTCGGAGGAAGATTTCCAAGCGGCGGCGCGGAAAATTTTAGAAAAAGAAGTGGGTTCGGAGAGAGAGAAGGCGTTTCTCAAAGCTAAGATGGGGGCGTACAGAGAAATTTTCGACCCTCCTCGAGCAGGTGGTGTAAAGTCGGATGACTTCACTGATTTACAAGATACCGGGTGCGGAGCCATCTCCGGCACCACGGAGGGCAAATTTGAGCATACATGAGGCAAAAATAGCGGAGGAGAATGTGAGACAGTTGCTCGATGAGGACTTTATTGAGAGATCTACATCTCCAATTGTCTCTCAACCGAAAATCGTCCCTAAGCCAGGAGGAGAATGGCGCTTGACGATCAATTATGCCCGTGTGAATAAGGTGCTAGAGGAAGAGAGAAATCCTCTGCCGACCTTAGAAGAAGGCAGAAGGGTGCTGCGGAATGCTAAATTCTATTCGGTCATTGACCTTAAGAACGGCTTCTGGCAGATACCACTGGACGAGAAATCCAGATGGCTGACTGCATTCGTTGTGGGTATGGAAATATACCAGTGGAAGGTGCTTCCAATGGGACTCAAACAGGCCCCGGGGCTCTTTCAGAAGGCGATGCAGAAGATGTTGAGCGGTCAATATGACGACCAGTCGGAGGATGGTTTTATGAGAAGGAGAGGACAGAAGGCGGGAGAATATGCATTTTGTTACATCGATGACATCATCGTATACTCTAACACAATGGAAGAGCATATCGATCACTTGTCAGATGTCTTCAGGCGCATCGGAGCTTTTGGCCTGAAATGCAACCTAAAGAAATGTCAGCTTGCCAGGACAAGTGTGACGTATTTGGGTTACGAGATTTCTCATAATAGGGTCTCGATATCGCGCGAAAAGAGGGAGGAGATCATGAGTAGACAGTTGCCAAAGAATCGCACGGAGTTACACTCTTTTCTTGCGATGGCACAGTACTACAGCCAGTTCATACCCAATTGGGGTGCAACTCGGGCTAAGCTGGAGAAGATTATTGATTTTGGAGACTTTGAGAAGTGGGATGAGGAGGCTTTGCAGGCGTTTAATACGCTCAAAGATATCATTTATAAAGATCCCAAGGACGGCGGATTAGTACTTATGATGCCCGACTTTACGAAACCGTTCGTAGTCGACACGGATGCATCTAAGTTTGCGATTGGCGCGGTGCTGCAACAGGAAGATGAGGAGAAAAAGTTGCGCCCGATCATGTTTATTAGCAGAAAGCTGTGTGCGGCGGAGCGAAATTACTGCACGCGACAGAGGGAGGCGTTGGCAGTAGTATGGGCTCTCAAGAGGCTCAGAGAATACTTGTGGGGAGGACCTCTATTCACGGTTAGGACCGATCATCACAACCTTCTTTGGTTGATGAATCATGAACAAACCGGCCGTTTGGCGCGGTGGCAAGCTTTCTTGTCATGTTTCAATTTCACGATGGTCTACTTACCGGGAAAGCGAAACGTAGTCGCTGATAGCCTTTCCAGGCTAGAGTTTCAGTCGGAGGTGTCGGCTCTCGTATCATCAGTGGAGATGATGGACCTGTCCACGGACAAGGTATACGAGGTGAGCCACATAGAGGCGATGCAGATGGCAAGAGGCGTTCGTTATGACCGCACGGGTCTACGATATAGTCCTCAAGGCCCGGAGCATGGCATATGCTGTGAGGCGCATGTTCTCGAAGACGCTGAGTGGTCTTATGAGGCATACGAGAACGCGAAGGCGAATATAAAAGTAGAGGAGGAGACGACTGAGGTCTGTACTGAACCTCCACAGGAAAATCGAAGCGAGCTTGATGAAGACCCGGAAAGGGTAGGAGTAAGGTTGGAGGACGGTACTATTCATATCGCCTCGCCTACCGCGTGGAGGCAGCAACAGGCGACGGATCCGGAGTTCAAGGAGCTCATAACGTTATACAAGAACCCTAATGAGCTTAAAAAGACTCCACAGATCAAAGATCAGATGAAGGAGATGGCGTGGAGAGATGGGCTATTGTGGTACAAGGGCCAGCATGGCAAATTTGCATCACAGCCTGACAAATGGACTCTCTGGGTACCAGAGAAGTTGAGGCGCTTTATATATGTCGCAGCCCATAACTGCCCCTTACTGGCACATCCGGGTCGACAAAGAACTCATTGGTTCATAGCGAGGCGATTTTGGTGGAAAGGGATGAAGGAGGAGATAGACAGGGAAGTAGGCGCATGCATCGCATGCAAAACCACAAAGACACCGTTGAAGGCAAACTTTGGCCTGATCGGTACATTCCCGTTACACGCCGGGATGTTTGAATTTTTACACATCGATCATGTGGGACCTTTCCCCGAATCGGCAGAAGGGTACAGATACCTTCTTACCGCAATAGATCGAGCCACCAATTATGTCTGGGTTGTTCCCGTTAAGGACGCTACAGGCAAGACAACTGCGGAGGCTCTGATCGATAGGATCGTCTCGCAGATCGGAGTGCCTAGAAAGATATGTTCAGATCGAGGTTCTGACTTTAATAATGAAGTCATCGACAGACTATCTAAGTACTACGGGATGAAATGGCAATATGTTACTGCCTATAACCCGAGAGCGAATGGCAAGATCGAGCGGGTACATAGACCTCTCAAAGCCTCGCTTAAGATGTACTGTATGAAGAAGGAGAATCAGAGAGCCTGGGTGGAGGCAGCACCTTCATTTGCCTTTGCAATGAACTGTCTACCCTCATCGGCATTAGGAGGAGCCAGGAGCTCAGTCTCGCCATATCAATTGGTTTACGGCCGAGAGCCTAATATCCCAACCTCACTTCTGCATCCAAAAGACACTTGGGCAGATGAGGATGAGTTGTTCGGGATGAGACTAAGAGCGAAGATGGAGGCGGAACAAATAGTTGCGGCGCACAGGGAGGCGGAGCGCAGAAAGACTGACGCACAAGGAGTGCGACAAGCGCACTTAGATCAAGTCCGTTTCCAGGTTGGGGATATTGTACTCTTGTACCATCCTCAAGTCCCTAAGGGGGTTAGCTCTAAGCTGTTTACCCACTGGAAAGGACCATACCAGATCATGGAACAGATGGGACCTCTGAATTATAAGATCAGGGGTAGAGGGAAGGTGCAGATTGTGAATGTTCGAAGGCTGATCAAATATGACCCCTTCTTACTTGAGGATGAATCCGTTGAGGAGGCGTTGAAACGGATGAAGGAGGACTTCAAAGAGGTACCGCCTATACAGAAGGAGGATACCTTAGAGGAGGAGAATGCCTATCGGGCACCGGTCACGGAGAAGGAGGAGACCGAGAAGGAGAGTAAGGAAGACTCAAACCGCAAAAGCGCGGCGGGGACTCAGTCTAAAGCCCCCATAGTCCGCGGCGGTACGAAGGAGAAGTTCACGGAGGCGCAGAGGAGGAGAACGCAAAACGATCTCATCTTCGACCAACCGAGGAAGGTGGCAAGGTCGACGCGAGCGACGGATGTCCATGGAGGAGGAGGGGAGAAGGACACTAACCCGAACGCGGGTAATGTGGACATTCGACATGTGCGATGGAAGGAAGGAGAGGCGATTGCGGCCATCAAGTGGGTCCGAGACGCTTTTTATCTGTTGAGACCGGCAGAATCTCATGTTGCCGATGACACTCTCTCAGATCTTTATCTCATGCGAGCTGTGGCGGTCCCAGACTACACGGGCAGCACGGACATCGAAGAGATCCTTAGCAGCAAAAACGATACAACCGGTACTCCATTTTTGGAGAAGCATGGACCCTGTTGAGGATCCAAAAGCTAGACAATATTTACCGGTGTACAAAGACGCGAAAAATCTCGAGACATGGGATGATACTATTACCCTTCGAGACAAAGACCACACTGCGTGGACTATTCAGTCACTGCCTAGAGGAGTGCTTACATTCCTTTTGACTTATCTTTGGGCGCCATCCCTAACAAAATATGGGACATTCTGGAGGAGTCGAAGTTTGACTTGACTTTTGTTGGCGGCCCGCCACCTGGCAAAGGGGTTCGCGCAAGGCGACGAAGGCAGTAAGTGACATTTTTTTCTTTTATCACGCGTCGGACATTGAAAGCTGCATGTGGATTAATCTCATAGTGCCCATGTCAGATCATGTCTTATTAAAATGTTTTTATACCATTGTTGTTACTTGGCATATTTATCGCAACATATGAGTGCGAGGGTTAATCGGCAAATGGATACGACACCGTATAAGGGGATCGCTTGTGAGTTAGCGATGGTGTTCCTGGTACGACCCTGCTTCAAGTATCCAGGGTGATGTTCTCAAAAAATGTTCTCATAGTAGACATATTAAATTTTTTTTCTTTGGATATACTTAATATCGTCATACCAGCACGGTCCGTCTCTACTTGTGTCGGCATATCGCATGGTCGGGCTCACTCACCCCGGCTTTGGATATAGTTATTAGGTCTGGCCCCCTAGTACTATATTAAGGTAACCGATTGAATACAAGGGTATGTTATTAAAAGACAATGTATTTACTGATCGGAAGTGTTTTTGGAGAAGGAGAAAAATTATAACGCTGCTTTTATTGCAATAGTAATACTATTTGTTCTTGACATACTGCCTCAGAATTAAGTTACGGGGGGGACAACAAGTGTGGAAGGAGGAGTTTTTATTTACAAAAACGAGGCTGGAGATTTATAGTTGACTCGTGTCTGGCGTATGCGTTTTATATATCCACTGCACCGTCTATCCGTGGGTTAATGCACTTAGTTGCGACACCCCGTAGCGTTTGTGCAGAAAAGAAATCAGCAATTATATGACGAAAATATTGCATATTTCCGTCATAAAAACGGGAAGGGGTACTGTAGGCATCACCCCCCGGATAGCCGGTAAAAGTACCTTTTTTCTGGTGTCAGGTGCACCTAGTTTTTTTACATTATTTTCAATATCGTTTGGCAGGATTTGACATAATGCCATTTTAACCTTGGTCTGTTGCCGTTTTCTTTTCGGCTTCACTGAGCTAATATAACGAGACATCATTCTCTTTTGGGGATTTGTGTCTGGTTGTATTACCGACTTTATATTGAGCTATCTTCGGGGAATGTAACATACTGTGTGTGCGGCCAGAAGCTGTCTCAGGCACGGGCAGTGATGGTTCTGCTACGTGGGAGTGTTCGTTACCTTCAAGCCGCACTGGCGTGTTGCTGTTTGCAGTAGGGATGCCTTGTGGAGATAGTTCCAGATCGAGCCTGCAGGCCAAACACATGTGAGTGTGTTTTTCAATAGGAAGAATTTCGAAATGTAAGTACTGTCCCCATCCAAAGCCCCCAGCATTCAGATAATTGCTCCCCGCATACACTGCAATGTCGAGAAGAGAGTTTTACTTACGATGTTTGACTCTCTTAGACTTCTAAGAAATAAAAATGCTCAACTTGAACTATTTCAGGTCTGGCGCGAAAAATGTCAGAGATAGGAAAAATGCCATTTGGCAGTGTCAGTCTTTTTACGAGAGGGGAAAAATGAAATCACTAAAAACTGTTATTAAAATGTCTCTTAACGCAAATAAGAGAACTAACCTATACTCCTACACATCATATTAGGTATGGCTAATAACGGCCTGACTGTAGGGCGGTTAGCCGGCTCAGTCTAGGACCGTAAAAGGGCCTATTCCGATAATTTACCATAAACTTCGCTCCATAATTCGAGATCCGCACTATAGTTCACATTCCGCTCTATAGTTTACATTTTAGGTTTTTTCTCAAACAAGAATGTCGGCTGTTGTACTTTATTTAAATTAGGCCTTTCAGTGCAAACTTTCGTTCGCTTTCGACAAGCGGCATTATTTTCTGGCCGACGAATTCTTGCACCACCTGCCCCCACGCCGAATTTTGATCGGGCGGGGCTTGGCTCTGCACCTTCAGGTAGTTCTCAACGACAGGCCAGCCCTCAAGCACTTTGGCTAAATCCTCGAAGCCCAACTCCCGAGCGAGCGCACTCCAGGGCACCAGAAAGCTCCGAGCCCGGTCGTCTGAGAACACCGCCGGCGACACAAACAGACTGTGCGTAATCATGGCGATGCCGCAAAACTTAGCAAAACGCTCAAAAGCTTGCTCGCTCTGGTACAGCTCGGCCACTTTGCTAACCAAAGTCTCGCGGTCGCTCTCGAAAGCGCACTGGCACGACGACACGCTCAAGTTGCGCATGCAGTGTACCATGTGCCCAGCCGTGTCCGGTGAGTCCATGAACGCCCAGGTGTCTACGAGAAAGGAAAGAAAGGAGAGGAAAGCGGAAGCAAAGGGGCAAGAGGAAAGTTCCTTATGTTAAGAAAAGATGGGAGGGAGAGAAGACGATGTGGAGGAGAAACAACGATAGAGGTAGGAGAAAAGGGGTTTGGAGTACGTACAGATGCTCACTTCGTTCATGCTGTGAAAGGCCAGAAAGCACGAAAACTCAAACACACACCACAGACGGCTGAGATAGTCTGGCGACAACAACACGACCTAAAAACAGGGAGAGAGATGGACTGCACGACGGTTCACATAGACACAACAGACAAACACACGCACAACCCACGGACCAATGCCTTGCAGGCCTTGATGTAGTCGTCGAAGGTCTCGGTGGCGTGGGTCTTCATGTGGTTGTTGGCTTGATCTACACACGCGCGGTCCACCCACACGCGCCACTCCTTCAGGTCTCGATCCTGGAGCGCTGCGATATTTCGCTGGACGAGCTGTTTACTCGCTTTGATGACGCCCGTGGTTTTGATGTCCCAGTAAAAAGCCTCACCGCGCGCCGCGATGTACGTTTTGTCCAGCCAGCAGTGCGAGACAAAAATGTCAAGCTGCGAGATTTCTCTCGGTTGTGCGTACTTGAAGAAACTCTCTATGCTCTTGGGGTCCCACAGGCGGGCTGAGCCCTCCGCCGAGTCCAAGAAGAGGCAGCCTGATGGCACCATGTAATCCAGCTGGGCGGCCGCCTTATCGGCCTCCTCGTTACGCAATTCCGCCTTGCTGACCAAACAGCCCATGGCCACAGCCCAGCCCCAAGCCAACACGACCACAGCACAGCCCACAACACAGTCTGGACGCGCGCTAAAAAAAAAAGACGGTGTGAAAAGGAGAGGATAGGTGCGTTAGTCTGCCAGAAGGCAGTGAAGAAGATGAAAAAAATGAAAACTATCAGCGAGAAAGAAGAAAAGGAAGAGAGAGGGAGAGCGATTAAACGCGAAGTAAAGCAGAGCAGAGCAAAGCGATCAAAGAACAAATATAATATTCATATTTTTTGTATGTGCATATACCTGTGTATAAGTATATATGTATCCATGTATAGAATATAACGTACATTCATATGTATTTATCTTTCTCTCCCCCTCTCTCTCATTCTCTCAAACTCTTTCTGTCTCCTTGTTTGGTTGTGTTTTGAGTGTGATGTTTGTTGCCCTTGGTAGTACACATACGTATATGTGCATATATATTTATATACATGTATATACACACAAACAAAAATATACACATGAATATATTATACATATACGTATATGTGCATATAACTATTACACACACATATATATAATATATACAAATATATGTGTGTATGTATGTATGTATGTATATCTCTATATATCCTCTCCCTCTCGCGCTCTCTATTCTACTTCTCGCTCCTCTTTCTCTCTTCTCTCTCTCTCCTGCTCTTCTCTTCCTCTTTCTTCTCTCTTCTTTGGTCCTGTTTTCCCTCTCCTTGTCATCCTTTCTCTTCTCTTTTACTTTCTTGGCCTCTTTTCTCTCCTCTCCCCCGAGTCCCTCACATTTTCTCTTTCCGCTCCTTCCCCCTTTGCTCTTACCTCTTTCTTCCCCCTTTTTCAGCCTTCTCCCCCAACCCTCTTCCTTTTTCTCTCAACCTTCTCCTTCTTTCTCAACTCTCAACTTCCATCCCTCTCAACCTTCTCCTTCACCTCTCAACTTTCTCCTGCTCCTTCTTATTTTCCCTTTTCTCTCCTCCTTTCCCGTCCCTCTTTCTCCTCTCTCACTTTTACCGTTCGTTCCTTCTCTCCTTTTCCCTTTCATTTTCTCGCTTTATCTCAGCTTATCTCTTACCTTTTTCTGACACCCTCTTTCTTTTCCCTTCCTTTTCTTTCCTTCTTTCTCTCTCACCTCCTCTATTCGCCATCTTTACGAGTGACAAAAAACAAGGAGGGGGGTGATCCAAAGGCTCCCCCCCCCCTCTTCGTTTTGAATTTTGCTATCGCAGGCGATTTTTTACAAAGTCAGTCGTATTAAATAGATTCTACCCTAATTACCCAGCTTTTTACATACTCCGACAAAATAACTACTTTGCGGCGAGCTACAGTAAAGTACCGTGAAAAGTTAAAGGGGGGTGTAACATAATTTCGACTAGACTAAAAAAAATTTGGTTGTTTGTTGTGTTCCTTCCCCAAATCAAATTTTTTTTAGTCGTATCAAAATATTATTATTTGAATTCCTATACATAAAAATGAAGATCTTCACGTGCGTTGCTCATAAACCATTCGCCGAATTTGCGTACACTGGTTTTTTCCAGTTGATATCCCATAGACCGTTCCCAGATGACCTCGGAAAAGGTGGTCACTTTTGTGCTTGTCCTGTGACCAAAATTGCCTCATGGTGCATTTTCCTCCCACCACTCACCCCAAAAAACTCCGAGTCAGATACCATATTTGGTGGACAATTTCCCTTTCCGATTTTTTTTTGGGAAGGGATGACGCTTTTGTGAGCTTTGTTCCACCTTTTCTCCTTTTCTTTTCTTGCCATGGCACTGTTTTTGCACTCCTTCACACACTTGCTACTATGTGTTGGTATTTGTATAAGTAGTGCGTTTGGTATTATTATTTTGATTGTGAAATTTGCAAAAGGAAATGATAACTGTCTATATATCTGCTGCCTCCAAAGGTAAATTTGATCAGTTTTCGCAAGTCATGCGTGTTTCACAACTGTGCATCTGTTATCCTCACATGAATGTTAATTTTTTTAATAGTTGCATGCATTTTATTAGAAGATGATTACCCTTTTCGCGCAGGTACTTTTCAAGCAAAATACCAGCCCGAAAAGGGTCTTTATAAGTCCAAATCGCCAAAAATCAACAAACAAGAAATCAAGTAGAAATCAAGTAGAAATCAAGAAAGGAAGCGAAATTTAAATATTTATCATTTATTTATTTATCATTTAAAAAATATAATTCTAACTATATAAAAAAGATACCAACATTATCAACAAAAGTCGTCGGGGTATCATTTGGAGGAAGACAGGAAAATTTGTTATATCTAAAAAGCAAACCTCTAATCAAAGTTTTCATAGTTCCTGAACCAGAAAATAAATTTGATAAAAATGCTATTAGGGTGGAAACAGAAGAAGGAAAACAGTTATGATATATAGGAAAATACACTGCGGAAACTTTATCCAAAAAGATAACAAAAAAGCAACAAGTTTCTTATAAAATATATGGTGGCAAGTTGGGCAAAAATTACGGAATGGAAATTACAATCTGGTTGTAGGAGGTAATATTTAATTTTTCATTTATATAATTATGATTATTATTATATAACAATATATACAGTTTTGGTGAAGCTCGGTTCTATGCCATCACAAAGCGGACCAGTCGGCTCTGTAAAGTTAGGGCGACCTGCTAAATATACATCTGTTGAAGAAAAGAAAAAAGCTCATTACGATGCTTCAAGAAGATATGTCTTAAAAAATCCAGAAATGTATAGAAAGGCTGGTGTTTCATATTACGAAAGGAATAAGGAAGCCATATCGGCGAGGCGGAAGGAACGATATGCTATGAAAAAGAAACAAAAAATGGAAAGTGTTGTAGAAGTTGAAATAAGGTAGATTTAATTTCCATATTAATTAATTATTTTTTTCAATAAATTTTTTTTACATTAATATAATTATCATCTAAACAAATACCACAAGTATAATATAAATCATTGGGATTAATACCAAACTAAAAAATCTATTCCACAATATACAATGTCATACAAGCCGCCCCTACCACCTAGACCAAACAAGCAATATGTCCAACTTCTTCAAGCTAGGGCAAATCTCCGCGAGGTTAAGACAAGGGAAGCGAAGAGGCGAGAGTTTAAAACACACGATTACACCATTAGAAGAGACAGACTGCTAAACTCTCTATCATTTAAATTTAAGGACTTGGATATAAGTTTTTATGATACTGAAACTTTGGAACAAGAAATATTTATACCAGCCATACGACGAGCGAGAAGGGAAGGTATGACCAACAATGCGGATGTTAATATAGCTATAACTTACACCACCGCTCCCGCTAATATACGATACGACCACTATTCTGTGAAGAAACTTTTAATTCATTCCTACTCCGCGAATATGACACAAAGTTTATGGATGCTCTGAACGAGTTCAACATAAACAACATTGAAGCAGGAGAGAATGGATATGAAAGAACCATCCAATATGTTTATATAACATTCGTTCAAGAGAACGGCGGAGGTTGCTATGATGGAGTGAGAGAGAAAAAGGAGAAAGTTGAAGAAGGTAGAAAGATATCACCACCAAGCAAAAATAACAACTGCTTATTCTTCCTGTGTAAGGATATTCTAAACATTCACCCGATGAACAAGAAAAGGTGTAATGAGATACGAGCGGAATTCAACCTTCCACCAAACTCACCTATACCATTTTCAATAGCGGTTGAAATATTGAAAAAATATGTTAAGGATGGGAAAACATATGAAATAACAGACCCAGTTATGAAGCAGACAGCCAGCACAAACGAAGAAGGACAGGAGCCCGACAAGCTAATCTTTTTGGAGAATAACCATTATTACGGATTAGTTAAGCAGTTTAAGAAGCGGTGCGATGACTGCTTACGACTATACTTGAACAAACATAATTGTAATCTCAACAGAAAAAAATTTGCTGACATTATGTTGAAGAAGAATGGTAAAAGGCACCTAATAACTAAATTTAGAGAAGAAGAAAAAATAAATAACGACCAAGTTCTCCATTACGATTTGGAAACATTCAGAAATATGCTAATAGCTTTGGGCCACGATATCCACGACTGCTACATTGTTGGATATACTCAGGGCTCGGAGGGTTTTAAATACATAGCTGGTAAAGATTGTATCAGTCAATTCGTAGACCTACTAATTGAACGAGGCGACCGTATAAAAGAAGGATGGGTGCCGAAGAAAAAGGGGGACAAACCGCCAGTTCTTTATGTTAATGGTTTTAACGGAGCGAACTTTGACCACTACTTCATACATCAAGAATTAATCAGAAGGGGCATTAAGATTAAGTCGTCAAAAATTAACAACGGCTCTATTATCTGCTTAGAGTTTGAAAATGTTAAAATGTGGGACTTACGAAAGCACACTCAGGGAAGCCTTAAAGCAAATCTTGAAAGTATGGGATGTGAAATTCTAAAAGGCGACTTTGACCACAACTCAGCCAGAGCGTGGGAGGATATGGAAGAGAAGATGAAGCAAGACTGTCTGGCCTATCTTAAAAACGATGTTATAAGTTTGAAGGAATTATACGACAAATTAAATACGACGATATTTACAGCTCATAAGGTCAATCTAACTTCATACATTTCAACTTCAAGTCTCGCTTTCAACATATGGAAAAAATATGTAGATAAAAAATACGAGGTGAGACTTCCAACGGTGGAGCAGGAAAGAGCATTTAGAAAAGCCGTTATCGGAGGCAGAACTTATTTATCTAAGAGGCGGTTTATTTCTAAGCAATATGAGCGATACCTAAAAAAAGAAATCACCTTTGATGAAATAGTTGATTATCTTGTGGATGCGGATGTCGTCTCGTTATATCCAACCGCGATGTTATTAGCTTTTATGGTTGGTGATATACTAGAAACAATCGGACCATTTGACCCGCGAAACCTCCAAATCGGTATTTACAACCTTGACTACATTTCACCAAAAAACATACTCCATTCAAGGATTGGACAGCGAGACCGTATGGGCTCCCTTAAATGGCGACTAGAAGATATGAAGGACCAATGGCTGACGAGTGTAGATATTGAGGATATGGTGGCCGAAGGTTATACGGTTCATATACATAAAGGATACTACACAGTCAAATCGGAATGTGTCTTCAAACATTACATAGACGATATGTTTAAGGCAAAGGAAAATGCTGAGAAAGGTAGCCCGCAATATTTGCTCGCTAAACTGTTTATGAATAGCCTATACGGTAAGATGATACAGAGACCAATACCATCTATCACAGCATACATAACCACTAACGAAGAATACTGGAAATTCTGGAATAGTAATCAAATAACTGACATTGTTAAATTTACTGACAAAGAAGGAAAAGATTTATGGCACATATCGGGTCTTCCTCGTAATCCAATCTTATTAGAAAAAAGCATAACCAAGCCGACACATTATGGGGCATTCATACTAGCATATAGCCGTCGCATTATGTATAATTATATTAAGGAAGCCAACCCGAACGGAACCATTGAGGACGACTTCTATTATACCGATACGGACAGCCTACAAATCCACACGAGATGTGCGAGACACATTAAGAATATGGGTAATAAGAAACTCGGCGGAATAGGGGACGACTTGGGCGATGGGTGTAAGATTATAAAGGGTGTGTGGATAGCACCTAAACTGTATATGTTAGAATTTACGACGAAAGATGCCTTTACTGCTGGTATGACCAAGAACGACCTCAAACATATTTCAAAAGGGGTTCATATAGAAACGGCCGAAAATGGAGTTAAACGATATTTCCATTTTAGGGGTAAAGGCTTAAATGCTAATCAACTCAACTACGATGTATATGATAAGATGGATAGAGGCGAAAGCATTGAAAATGTTAGGGAATTTCAAATGAAAAAAATACACATTGACAGAAACAGCAAACAGCAACAAATCCCACATTTTAGCATTCTACATATGGCGAATGTAAAAAAACAAGTTAATGAGAATAAATGGGCGGGCCGTAAGTTTATTAACGATAACGATAGCATCCCGCTCGGCTTCCACATTCGCGGTTGAATTATAAATAAATTTTTTTGGCTCCTTTCCCTTTGAAGCTCCTGATTGTATGAATTCCTTTTTTTGGTTTGACTAACTTAGTATTAACTGCCAGTGCCCCTAACAATGATACGGGGTCAAATGCGGTTCGGTAGTTCGTCGTTAGCTTCGCAGTCTTTGCCCGCTTACCTTTCGGATTAACTTTCACAGCTACTCTGTCAATTACTCCTTCAATTAGGTCCTTCGTGCTACTACCTTTATTGTATGTTGTAGCCCTCACACCCGTCTGTCGGCTTAGGTCTTTCGCAATCGTTCCTCCAAGGCTATGACCCGTCAGCTCTACATTATCCTTACCATATTTCTTTATGACTTCATCAACCAGCTTTTGTTCTTCTTTATATCTCGGAGTTCTTTTTAATACTCCCTTTACTAATGCGACATCTGTGAGTAAGTCCCGCTTATCTACTGAACCCCTAAATGCCACAATCGCCTTACCATCTTTTTCATATACCGTTGATTTTTCTTTGCTTGCGACTGGCTTCCATCCGTCCGCCCCTTTTCGTTCTGACGAAGACAAATATACATCCTCCGACAACTCCGCATTGCCTCCTTTTTGTTTTCTGTATTCCTTACCAGCCTTTTTCAATGCCTCACCATAGGTTATGTTGTGTTTGACGGAGTAAGCCTTAACAAACTTAATCCACTCACTCATCCTCCTATATTATTTATTTAATTTTTTTCCTTCCTACTATATACCCCTATGTCCGCCCTAACTAGACTGTGCGAGAAGTTCCAACAACTATCAATTGAAAGCGAAAATAAATCCTTCTCGTTGGAAGATGTCCAAAAGGTAATACACGACGAAATAAAAGCGATTGAAGAAATGAGAAATGCTCAACCAAACTTGTTTCATTTTGGGAAATACAAGGGCAAAAAAATAGAAGACATCGCGAAGATTGACAAGCCATATATTGAATGGTTAGTCCGTCAGCCGTGGTGTAGTAATAAAGACGAATTGAAAAAGTATTTATGACCCCTGATTATTTATGATTATAATAAATAAATTTTATATAATATACAATGAGTGAAGCCGAAGCAAAAAAAGAAATTCCCGATGAAGAGGAAGAAGTAAATAAAGTTCTACAATATGGAAAATATATACACAAAAAAATTGAAGATGTTGCCAAGATTGACAAAGAGTATCTTGAATGGCTAGTTCAACAGCCGTGGTTTAAAAATAAAGATGAAGTGAAAAAGTATTTGTAGGAGCTTTTTAAAAAAACCTCCTACTACCTCAAAAACTTATTCATTTATTATTTTTTTTGTTTTTTTCTACAAGTGATTTAATTCATTATGGCATCTTATGACCCATTTTAAATGATATGTAGAATGTCTATGTCTTTTTCTATGCGAATGAACAATCTTTCTTCCACAAGGGCATTCAACTTTTTTTAGATTATGGGCTCTCAATCTCTCCTTATGAATTTCTTTATACTGTCTATTATATTCTTTTTTATTCTGATTACACGGGACTGTGATACCAGTTTTAAAATTATCGTTTATACATTTTGTGTGTCTTATCCAGTATCCTTCTCTCTGTTCTAATTCAAGGTGGCTATCACAAGGGAAAGCTTCAATCAATTCAATCCGATAGTCATTCCTTTCTATAATTGAATATGAATAAGTGTAATTTGTTTTTCCTTCCTTGTATCGCTTAAAATTATGTGTGTGAGATTTAGCTCTATGCTCCAATGTTTTAATTGTGCTTCCGATATACACCTCACCAGTCTTATTACAGATAAGTTTGTAGATTTTTCCATTCTGATATTTGTTGTAGTTCATTTTATATAATGGTTGGAGTTTATCTTTAATATAAAATTACTCCATCCTTCCATCCATTTTAGTGGTCCTCTACGAAATTAGCAATAACACTTACATTTCCTCCATTATTAACCGTTGCGACAGACTTTTGTAAAAATGTTAGATTTTCACCAGGAGAGAGTTGAATGTCATAAGTTCGCAGGTCAATAAGCTGGCTAGAAGTAGCATTAACATAAAGTTTAAGGATGACATCCGTTATAGTGGCACCACCGAGAGCCGTCGCAGAGGTGTCCTTTGATACGATTGAAGTTGTGGCATCAATATCAGCAAAGTTCTCCGCCGTAAGTGTTCCAGTTGTTTTCACAATTCGCACTATATTAACTTTGGTGTCTTCGTTTGATATGCTCACGAGTGATGGATAAACGATTGAATAATTCGTAGCACCGCCATTAAAAGTTGTTTTATTTTTTATGCTGAGAATTGGGCTTTCCGTGGTGCTCGCCGCCTTACTTCCTTCCGCTTCGTTTGATATGCTTGAATTAATAGTGTTAGTTCCTTCTATGAATAAACCAACACTCGCGGTTTTAAGGTTTTGAATTCCAGTAGAAGCATCATTCCTCATTAGTGCGGTAAATGGCAATGTTGTGTTTCGCAGACTGACACCAGTGTTGGCATTTGCATACTTAATCATATGGACTTGCTGGAATTCACCAGTCGTGGGGTTCTCAATTGAAAACTTAATAGCACCAAATCCTAAATACTGGAATTGAATTTGAAAAACATTTCCCTTACTCCAATCCAAGAGTGGCATATCTTTGGTTCCATCACACGGGTCATCCCAGGTTGCTTGTGTGATATAAGTAGTCGCCCCTCCTTTGGCTTGTAGAATTCTCATTCCAATATCAGTTTTATAAAAATAGAAACCATTTGAAAAATCACTTTCACCAATTCCTACACACGAATAATATGTTTTCGTATCATCGGTCGTCCATAAAGCAGTGAAACGGGCTACTACCCCCATACCAGTCCGATATTTTATTCTTCTTTTGCTCGTTATTATGGCAGTTGAAGTATTGTTTGCTTGTGTTTTTAATTCTGCCATATTCGCATTAAATGAAACTGTCGCATTAGTTTGAGTTAATGTCCATATCAGTGTATTAACGGTATAGGGAAAAATCTCCTGAACAACTGGTGTTAAGGAACTGGTTAATGCTTCGCCGAAAGCGGTTTTCATATTATTGGTTTCAATGCTTCCATCATATCCGACTTTGACATTTACGAAGTCTCCGTTAGGGTCTTGTGCTATCAAATTTCTCTGATGGGTCGTCATAAAAATGTTTTGTGTAAGCTTCGTATATTACAATAAAAAAATAAATTAACTATCAAAAATTAATAATTACCTTTTACCTCGCTGGCGGGGTTTTTGCTAGCAAAAAGCTCAACTCGTTGAGCATCTAAGACATCAAAATTTCAATTCCCTTCACAAGCACACTTCGTTGAAGAATAGCATAAGTGTAATGGTTGAGATTAGTTATGCCATTACCACTCGCATTAGCATTTACAGTTGAAGAGAATTCATATCGCCTCTCGGTGTCTAGGCTCAGACCACTCACCTCATAGCCGTCAGTATCCTTATCACATAGAGGGCGGTTGTTGTCCCAAGTATCTACGTGGAACCAGTTGTAATGATAGACATCAGAATTCAAAATAGCACTTCCCTTCAACTTATCTTTCAAAATCATATAATCCTCATTCTCAGAAGTGTCAATATCAAACTGTTGAAGGCGGGTTCCATCAAGTGTTGTATAGTAAGTAATAATTTTCGCATCCGCCCTATTATCATTATCAAAAGCGGTATTTGAACTCTCAGTGTTGTGAAAGGCGGATGTATAGATACGACGAATTCTCTCACCCTGCGAGCGGTTCATTTTGATAACAAAGTTTTGTTGAGTTGATTGAAGACTTTGCTTCCACGAGATAGGATACTCAATCTTGAATGGAAAGCCCTCACCCGCAATCTTTTGCTGGACACCCAGGATGACATTTGGGTCTGTTTCCACGGATAGGAACAAGTTCAAGTTTGAAACAGTTGCTCCAACAATAGTCGCAGAGGCTCCCGCAGCCACACTTTTCGCATCTGTTCCATAGAAGAAAGCACGATTGGTTCCTTCCCACACAATTCGCAAGTCCAGGATTTCGTTGAAGCCGATAGTCTTATCCAATTCAAAAATGGTGCCAAACAGCATACCCAAAGGAAGTTTAACATTGATAACTGGGTCTGGTTGAGCATTAGTTCCTCCTTCAAAATACTTGGCTTCTTCATAAGCCACATTGACAAAACTAGCATTACCAGTTCCATTAGCAACGAGCAAGTCATCCTTACGACGAGCGGTAATAGCAGGATGGTCAAAGGCATCAGCCAGTTCGGCCTGTATGGTAGTGGATAAGGCACGAAGCTTGTCTTTGACAGTGTTGATTTTTCCTTCAAGGTCAGTAATCGCGGCATTCACAGCAGCATCAGTATAAGTATTTCCACCTCCTGTTGCGATAGCATTGTGTGCGGCAACATTTCCAGCTGCCGCAACCGCTGCGGTGTTCATAGAATTAATTCTAGCATAACTTGTTGCTTTTGTCGCAAATGTGGTTGGGGCATTACACTTTTGGAGCATTCCACCACTAGACGACCCAGCTCCGTGATTTTCAAGTGCCATAAATTTTTGATAGCAAGTTTCAGGCTTCCATACAATCTTTGTGTAGTTGCCGACATTTTGGAGATTACACAAATACAAACCGCTTCGGGTTCTCAATTCAATGGTTCTAATCATAGACAGACAATCCATAAAAATACGATTATAACCCACAGATGCCGCAGGGGTGTAAGTAAATCGCAACACAGACCTCGCAAGGTTCAAAGGGCGAGTAGGGATTTCAAAGGTGCTTTCATTTCCGCCCGCGGTGGTGAGAGTAATATTTGCCGACCCTTCACGGCTAGTAAGCTTATTTAACTCATACTTACCCGTGAGCAGTTCCTTAGCCTGATGGACGAGTTCGCCACCGTATTGGACTGACATTTTTTTGTAAACTTACGAACTCAAAAACGATTTTCAAAAGGTTCTATATATTTTAATCTGAGAAAAAAAATAAATTAATTAATTATCGGTTTTTCAACAAATTAAAAAATGAAGCAAATAAATTAAAATAATTCGTTTCCCTGTAAATCAACAATGTCATTACAATACCCAAACCGTTTAGGTTAATCGGTTGGTCGTTTTCGTCAGTCAAGTAAAACCGATACACATTGTTTGAGTTTGTAGATAGTCGTTTTCCGTATTCACTTCCCGAGCCGTCGTAGATAACAGAGCCGAATGGGATTTCGTTAGCGGTGTATATTTCTTGGAGCACGTGATTGTCGCCTTCCCCAATGAGGTCTGATTGAAGATACAATGTTTTTTCACCAGTCAAGATTATGACAGTTGGCGACCTAATGATATTATTAGCAAAGAAATATGTTGAGTCGCGGTCAAAACCCATTACTTCGTGAATACGAGTTTCGGTGTCAAATATAAACCGCGGTTGAATTCCTAGGTTGCCCGCAACGGTAAATAATAGCTTGCAGTCTTCTGGGTCGGTGTTGGTGTTGTTGCTTGTTATTGTGTATATGTAATGGTTTGGGCTATCTGCGGTTAGCACTTCGGCCAGCTTATTTTTTAAGTTATTCATCGTGTAGTTGCCTTCGGGTATCGTAATCAGAGCCTCAAATCCATCTTCACTCAGAGTAAAAGTGTTGTAAGGGCTGGCGACGGAATAATACGATTTCGGCACATAGATATGAAGTATTTTACAGTGTGTCGGGTTGTCTAGCCCTTTCATATCAATGGAGTGCGTAAAATCGCTGTCCGTGCCATTTATCCTGTTTTTGCTGTTTATGTAATAGATACCACTACTTCGCCCTCCCCTATAATCCATTGTAGGAGCTTTTTTTCAAAAACCTCCTACGACCTCAAAAACTATATATAGGAAAATATATTTTTTGTTTTAATTACCTACCACAACGGAGAGGCTAAATGAAAGTATCAAAGCCATAACCGTTCTGTGCTTTCAACTTCTCCGCTTCCTTCTCTTTCAAATCAGTCCATCCGCTAGCAAATTTAAAACGGGTTCCTTTCGCCCGTTCCAAAAGAAACCGCATACTGTGCCATCCGCAGGTATCCGAGGTATCACTCTGTTGTTTAACTTGATTAACCTTCATTAATAAATAACTATCAGGACGGCTTTTATCTAACAGCTGTTTCATCTGGTGTTGGAAAAGTTCAGTCGGTTGATATTCTGCTAGCGGGTCGTAGATTTCAACACTTCTATCGCCATTCAAACTAACCCAGACAGCCATCCAATTTTGCCCTGGTTGCGAACTTTTTTGTGTATTCATAATGAAACCATACTTTTTTCTTTTTTCTGGCCTTAACTGGTTGATTTGGTCGCTAGCTATTGTGCCCAAATACCAGTCGTGCTTTTTCATTATGTCGTCTATTTCATTCGTCCTTAGCCCCGCTCCGATACCAGACTGTTCGCCAGTGTCCTCCGTTTCACTCACCAAATCTTCGTTATTACTATCTGGTTCCTCTACTTTGTTTTCTTCTTTCTTTTCTTCTTCTACTACTGGATTTTCTTCTACTACTTTTTCTTCTCCTTTTGCTTCTCTATCTACTTCATCTTTTCTTTTTTGGACCGCGCCTTCTGCCCATAAATCAAACGAAGCCCAAGCCTGGTCGGGCGACATCATTCCCTCGTTTATAATAGGACTGGTATATAGCCATCTTTTCAACATTTCAGAGTAATTTATCCTTCCCCCCTTCGCTGGTTTAATATCGGGGATAGTGTGTCCAATAAATCGTAGTTTTTTAACCATCATTTCATTATTAGGTTTTCCTGCTTTATTTCGTTTCTGTTTTAGTGTCTCAGCGAACATATTATCAATTAATTTTTCCTTTTTAGTTTGCTTGTGTTTCTCCTCTTCTTCCGCATCCTTTACAATTATGCCCCTCCGTCTTTTTGGTGGTCGTCCTGGTGGAGGAGGTGGTGGTCGTATCATAAGCGGGGCGATTGGTGCCATTAATAAACCCTGCCTATGCCGTCGTTCAGCATTTAGTTCCTGGATAAGTCGTTGTTCCTTTTTCTTTTCCCTATCTATTTCTTCCTGTCTTTCCTTAGCATCGGCGAGGTCTTTTCTTTCCTGCCTTTTCTTATCCTCTTGTAGGTCATCCCGTGCCGACTTTTCTTTTTTATCAATAGCCTCAATGAGGTCATACTTTTCTTTTTTAAGCTTGTCTAAGTGGTCTTGAATTGTCATCCTTGTGTTCTGTTCAATCTCCGACAAGCTTTGAACTTTTTTCAGTTTTCGTTTGTCTTTATGGTTGGGCCACGGTTTATTTGATTTTGTTTTATTCAAGTATTTCATAAACAGCTTAACGATTTGAAGTGTTGATAAGTCATTCGTTTTCTTTCCAAAGTTTAGATATGCTCGTTTGCCTTTTACTTTGATATATGGCCGACCATCTTTCGTTCTGTATATCCTCGGCGGTCTTTGTTTTCGCCCTCCACGAGTTTTGGTCTTCATATTGTATATATTATTAGTTAAAAAAATAATAGAAAGTTTAGTTTTTTATTTGAACCCACCAGGGGGGTTTCGTTGAGCATTTTAAAATTTAAGTGCCCCACGGCCTCGTTGCTTGCCGTATCCCATATCGCTCGCAACCTTTTGAACTTTGCCAGCATAAGGAACACCAACTCTATCCAAAGCACCAGCGAAGCGAGAGATTGTTTTGTCTTTTCTCAAATAGTTATTAATATTCCTAAATGTATTGCCAACCTTTTCCCAGTTTATTTTACCTCCCTTTTGACCACATCCCTTTTGTTTCTTGCGGCCAGTTTTCTTTTTTCCGCCCGCCATTGTGTTTGAGTTTCTTGTTATTTTTCCGACTGTTGGAATGACTTCAACCCTTGTTGTTTTCACGACCATTATAATATAGAAAAAAAATAATTATTTTATAAAATTACAAAAATCGTTTGTTGAAATTCTGCCTCAGCTCATCCGATACCGCATCCACATACAAAAAGTTAAATCTCTCTTTCGTCGCCTCGTGGTATTTTTCAATGAAGTAATCTAGGTCGTATCCGAGGTCCAGATGCTTATACACGAGTTCAATTTTATCAACACTCTGACCTGGAAAAATAAGAAGGTAGTCCAGTTGTTTAATCGCCTCGGGCTTCAAATCGTTCAAATACTGCGAGCTCATAATCACCTTACTTTTATAATGGCGATTTTTTTTAAGTATGTCGCTTACTGATTTATCCCTTAAACCTGAGCCGAGGTCATCTAACACGAAAACAACTTCTGGTGTAATGTATTTGCTCGGTCTCGGTTGTTTTTCGCCTACCTCCTTTTTCTTTTCGTCCTCTTTTCCAAAGTAAATAAACTTCGGCTTTTCTACTTCATCTTTTCCGTCCTGAATGATTTCGCCTTCTTCTTGCTCTTCGTCTGGCTTGTTCAGTTTGTCTAACTCGTAATCAATAACAGTCAGTCCATCCGTTTTCAAATATGTGTATATCGCCATTGGGCTTCCCTTCTTCTTGAAGTGCTTAACCATTTCTTTGTAAATGTGGTCCTTATGTATCGTGCTGGCAATAATAACAATACGGGTCTTTTTGTCGGTTGTTCGTTTCAGGATTTCAAACAGTGCGGTCGTCTTGCCACTCTTCTTGCGAGCGAGAAGAAAAATATTGGCATACGGTTCATCAAATAACTTATATCCTTTTGCCAACTTCTCACCATCTCCGTTTTGCTTAACTGGTCTAACTCGTATATCGTTAATTTTCTCCATCGCTATATTTTATCAACCGAGAAATTCTAAACAAATAACAATTCTTCCAGCTAGTTGGTCAGTCTCAATATTACCGCTGTCTGTTTTCAATATCCTAAACGAATACTGCCCGTCGGTCCAGCCGATATTTCCAAGATTATAACCGAGATTGGAAATGTTGGCCGTGGTGCTGTCTGCGAATGTGCCGATAATTCCAATGCGGTCCATATAAAGGATTTTCGTTTTCGTTTCCGTCGTGTCATTCATATAGTGGATAAACTTAACATTCATTCTAGTTGGGGTAAAGCTCAATTGAATTTTTTTGTCAAATGTCTTGCTACCATTAACTCCTCCTGGAAAATCATTACTTAGAAAAATAATCTTTTGGTATTTGAAATCCGTCATTTGCGATTTTTTGTTTCTATATGTTGTATAATATATTATGTTATTAATATTATTATTTGTGTGCTCTGTGTTAGGTCGGACTGCTTGTGATTTCTATTCACGGGTCAGTGTTAAAAAAAATGAAAGTTGTGTGTGGTGTATAAAACAAGGATGTGTGTATAAGCCTTTTAGTGATTGGTGTGTTAGTTTTGATGAAGCTATTCCGCTAATCTGCTCAAATGATGCTTCTTGGTATAAAGTCTATTCTATTGATTGTTCATTTCTTTGAACCAGAACTTGGGGAAGGAAGGCAGATACCTATTAATAGTGTTAAAATACCTACATAAGTGTTGGCAACCTCGCACGGTAAGTTCTTTTCAGACAACCTCACGATACAAAGGGTGATGATGGCGATAATGATACCCATTTGAAATAAGTATTTAATAAGTCGGCTGTCAGTTTTTTGCTTAGTCAAACAGCAATCCCAGCTGTCCTCGTATTCGTGGTCTAATTTTTTTTCTTCCTGCTTAATTTGAACATCAAGCACGCGGTTCTTTAACTCTGGTGTGAGTTCTTCCGTCTCTATGATTGGTGGTGGATGTAATCTAGGCATTGGGTGTAAGTGCTTTTTTTCAAAAACCACTTACGATCTCAAAAACTATATTGGGATTGTAAGGGCTTGTCCTTACAGATTTCTGCTACTAAATTCGCTTGGTCTTGTAATATATTAAGTAAAGTTTTATTTTCTTTCTCTAAATTAACTACTTTCTCCGATAAATGTTGAAAAGCACTGACTAATATTGGTATAAAACTTGTATATGTTATACCTTCAAGGTATCCTTCTCCGTCGTCTGCTTTTATTCCGCTTTCAGATACAAATTCTGGATAAATCTTTTTTACTTCGTCCGCGATAAATCCGTGTCCCTTTTTTTCTTTCTTTTCGTCTGATTTCCAATAATATGAACAACAATTTATCTTCATTAATTTCTCGCAACAATCCCCGCAGTCTAATGTTTTAATATCCGATTTTAGTCTCCTGTCCGAGGAGTTTGTCCAAGCACCATTAAGCGGAATATAATTATAACTACCAGACGGCTCGCTGTTGGTATTTGTAGTAGTCCAAGCATGGAGCAAACCAGTTGCAGATGTAAGCACTCCATAATTCGTATATCCTCCTGATTTAAAATGTAGTAGCGGGTCGTTAGTATAAGTTGGCCTTTTTCGTATTAATAAATTACCGCTAGAAGTTGTTGGTAAAACTAACTCTCCCGACGTATTAATGTTAATCGCCTCATTCCAAGTTATATTATTTCCCGCTGTTGTTCCACTATTGTAATAAAAAGCAAGTTTGTTTGAGATTTTGTATATTTGAAAGTTTGAGCCAGAATTACTTGATTTCCAGTTTGAGCCGTCATAATAAGCATCAAAACTTATGCCTATATTGTCGTGTGCCCAATTCAATAATTGGAATGTTGGATAAGCATCTGTGGATATTACTGCCTGTAAGTGTGCTCCTCCAATATTTGAAGCCGTTCCGTATAATTCTAATCCGCCTGTCGCCCCATTTGCTGATTTTGTTGTGTTTCCTATAATTATCGGCTTACCAGATGCTGTTGTTATTTTATCACTCGTCGTTAATGTTGTTGTTGATACCCCCGCATTCGCAGTTAGTGCTTTTGAAGCAGTGATTGCTGTGTTGTTAATTCTAAATAATTCTGTCGCGGCACTATGGTAAAATACGTGGCTATCGGCAGAATTAACATTATAAATCAACGTATTACTAGCAACACCAAATCCAAGAAAATTGGTTGTTGTTGTTGTTCCACCATCCCATAAAACCAGTTTATTGTTGGCCAAGGCATTTCTATCAATAAACACACTTTTTCCAGCACCTACTACCAAATTGTCGCTTGTTGTTAATGTTGTTGTTGATATACCCGCATTTGCCGTTATCGCCCCACTCGCTGTTATTGCCTTCGTTGTTAATAAGCCTGATGTGCTATCAATTGTCATTGCGGTGTTAAATGTTATATTACTTCCTACAACTAAACATTCGACAATCTTGGGGGTATCCCTTTTTCCGAAATTTTCCATGAAGTATATGGACTTTTTTGAAAACGTGTGGAAATGAAAGGAAATGAATTCCCTGATTGCAGAACATATAAAAATAATATTAAAATGTGTTTTTATTAATTGTAATACACTTTAACTTCATCTTCAGAGGTGGGCAGGAACCGGTCCGACACGGTAATTTTTCTACTTTTTCGTAGTCCCGGCTACCATGAATCTATGATGATAACAATGCCGAACATGCAGAATTTGCTTTTACTGTTTATTCTTGCTTATATTAAGCATTTTACTATATTAAGACATGGTTTTACCTTCAAAAAATTCTGTTTGCCCGCTGTGACGTACGCTGGTACGTAGAGGGGGGAGGGGGGGGGGTGGGGGGGGGGGGAATGGGTCGGAGGGAGGACGCTTCACATCAGATTCTGGTGCATTATCAGAGTTAAACAAATTTCTAATTTCAGTTTTTAGAAGAAGCGTTACAGTTGCAGTTGCCCTAGACAAAAACCATTATGAAAAAGTCGGACCCAGAAAAATTCATTCAAAAAAAATAATCACATACGACCACGTCCACGTCCACGTCCACGTCCACCCGCAGCACGACGTGCGCGGCGACGTCCGCGCAAACGGATTCCTGAGTTACGCATTCTCCAACTTGCGTCGGAGCGATCTGAATCATCTACAATATGGATAGCATCATGTTAAGGAGGAGATGAACAAGAAGAAGAAGAAGAAGAAGAAGAAGAAGAAGAAGAAGAAGAAGAAGAAGAAGAAGAAGAAGAAGAAGAAGAAAACTAATACCATGCTTTTCTTCCTCTGAACCAGAAGATCGATCAGACGATGAGTCAGTTGATGAACTGGAAGATGAAGTATCAGATAAGTCATCCTCTGAATCTGCCACTGGTTCTGCAGGCTGAGCAGCACCAAGCTCTTCTTCCTCAGGGAACCCACAGTCGCATCGTTCGAAATGGTTCCACGCTTGTTCAATAAGCTCTGCCTTCTTGAACTGTTTCCGATCGGAGTTTTGCGTTGCAACACCATGCATTCTCATCCATGATTTCAATTCGCTAACTACCATCTGCTTGGACGCAAATTGCTTTTTTTCCTCTGACGATCTTAGCAACGTGAGAATTTTCCGCCAAGGCTCAGAAGCATTTCCAAATGCTAAATCCTGCTCCTGCTTTTCTTCGCTAGTAAGCTGTCTTGCACCACGCCATCTCGGGTGAGCTGGAGGACGTCCTTCATTAACAAAATAAGTGCGTGGTAAGGACAGCAGCTCTTCATCGGTCAAACGCGTAAGTGCGTTCATTTTCTCCTGTCGTTCTTGAGGCAACTCCATCCAATTTACAGGTAGCTCGTCGATCAATCGAAATTCTGCTCTCCATTCCTTGCCTTTTGCATCGACACAGGACATATGAGCAGGACGGCCGGGCAGGCCGCCTTCGAAGTAATCTCCATCCACCTCTACTCTGGTCAAATTTCCACCTGCTAACATTTCCTCCACATGTGCTCGCTCATCCGGCCCTAGGTATTTAGTAGCCAAAGCACGAATATCCTTCTTCAGGCGCGGATTGACGAAGTAGCCGACTGGAAGCTTGGGAGGCATGTCGGTCGCTGTCATAAATAGAGAGAGAGATAGATAGATAGAACGAGAGAAAGAGAGAGAGATATATATATATATATATATAGAGAGAGAGAGAAAGAGAAAGATAGATAATATTATTACCGGGGCGTCCGATAAACAAATTGATCGGTTCTCCTCTGGGATCATCACGCACTCCATGAAAATCCTGTGCGTCTCCCCAAGTAGCGATCTCTACAGTCGGCAAAGCGTCAGGATCCTTCTTGGTGATTCTATATGCCAAGGGTTTGTTGTAGTTTTTGAAACTCTTGTTCATACACGGGCTAAAATGAGTCATCCAGTCGTAGTTACATCCGAGAACAACCAGCACATGCCTCTTCTTGTGCTGCTTCTTGAATGCAAGAATGAGCTTTAATAACGCTTGAGCGATGTTAGTTGTCAGGAAGGTGCTCTTCCACCCGATATCCATAACTCGAAATTCCTGATCATCTCCATCGTGCCCGTGCCCTGGTGGCTTGCGATGTGACTCTACTTGGAAACGGATTCCTCTGTCAACGACATTGAGCCCAAGGAAACCCAGCATCGCCCACGCGGTGTTATCACCAGCTCCGTCCCACTCAAGATATAATTTCCACGCTTGCATTGTGCGAGGGTTCCAAAGTTGCCAATGTAAAAGTGCGGCAAGCATAGTAATGTTGCTGTTCGCGCCGTGTTCTACCGCGCCTTCAAGGTACGTCAGAATAAAATGCGTATCGGTAGTGTAGCAGGTATTGATTCCAACGCAAAGGCGAAACACAATTTTTCCTTTGAAATCTTTCGCGGCGCGGCGGCAAGATGGGATCTTCACTGGCGGTTTCATATCGGCTGATATGACTGTGGCAGCAAAATCTGCTGGTGCTGCCTTCTTGCGCTGCATGCTGGCAACGCGGCACGCCCTGTGAATTTTGTGATGAAGCCTGCTACGGCGACGCCATTCTTGAGCTTCTACTTCAGTCCTGAAACCGTTAGAATGATCAGCAGCAAGCTCTGTGCAGATCTCGCATTTTGAGAAATCTCCTTCTGCAAAACAAACCCGTAATAAGTAATGATAACGAAAATATGCATAATACCTCTGACAAACTTGACGTGCGGAAAATCCATGCGCCAAACTTTGTTGATCGTATTGTCTGTCGGAGGATTATTTGGATCAACTCGTTTCGAACAACCAAACCGAAGGCACATATCTTTCCAATTCTCGCGAACATAGTTTTGGACTCCTGCGTCCTGAGCCATTTCTTGCATCCTCCATATTCCGTCGCTGCATATCTCCGGGTAACTCTCCATGAACTTCTCGCAGAGTAATACTGCTACCACATCTTCTGTTTCAGGAACGGTTGAGTAGCTTTTTGTCAAAACCTTCGTGTTATTTGCAAGAAGTTTGTGTGCTCTTGACAAAACTTTATCACCGATCCCGTAGATACGCTGCCAGGCTACTTTGCACACAGCCTCCGTTAAATACATATACTGAAACGATCCAGTTTTTGTTTGAAACGATTCAAGCTGCGAAGCTGCCCAAGAATAAAGCTCACTGAGAGACGATGACGCATTCTTCGCTCTCGTGTAAAGCACATCACGCGTGTCGATAAATGAATAACACTTCCACTTTTTGCAGCAGACAGACTTAACTTCCCTGTCCAAGTCGGCGAAGGTAATCCCCAACAGTTTTTGGAGCGCAGACGGTCTCTGAAGCTTCACTGCACCTTTCGTGCGACTTTTCATCGTGTAGGGGCGCGTTGGATTTTTACGTGGTCTGCTGTAAGGAATTGGTGATAATCTCATGATGTTATACAACAGCTCATTCGATTCCATAAGCTCGTCGAAGTTCAATCGAAGCTCGTTGGATAATTCCGCATCGTCCACGCCGACCAGAGGAGGAAGCAATCCAGGGTTGATAGATGCAGCATCACCGTTTGAATCCGTATCTGAACACTCTTCGTCGACGTTCTACGCAAACATGATCGCTTATGAACATTAACCAGCATGAACATAGACAGGTAGAGAAAAAAAATTACCATGGAGCCAGTAGGAAGATATAGTCTAGAGCTGCTGCAGCTACTAACATCATATCCTGTAGTGACAGTAGAACTGTCTGACTGTTTCCAGCTGTCGAGGTTAGCATCAACGTCAGGAACACCTGCCTGTAAAAAAGAATCTTCTCAGTAATAATTTTCATTTATTTATTTTTTACCTGTGCATCACTCAAGCTTGATTTTTCTGTGATGACTGTAATGTCCGAGCTTTCCCTGGGCAGAAGGGTGCGGCGACTATCTGAAATTGAGGACACGCTGTCGAGAAGCTTCCTCTTTTTTTCCGGCGGAATAGATGATGACCTGGAGAGCGGTTGCTTTCCATCAGAACTAATACTGCTGACCGACGCTAAAAGTTCAACCTTTGCTTCATGAAGCAAGGAAATTGACTTAAGTGGAAGCGGATGTTCTTTCTCAGGAACGATGAAACATACATGACCAATGTCAGTCTCGAACAGGAAAACTGGGATTTTAGCTCCTTCCTTGGCAGCCTCTTTCAACCAGACCGGATGTGCATCGCTTGGCAGCGTAGCTATCTCTAGGTCTGGATTAGGCGCATAGCTGAGCAAAATCTCTTGATCTTTCGATATTGCGGTGGTGACAGTCACAATAGGAGTACCCTTGCTGACCTGACATTATTTACAACAATATTTATAGAAAAAATACAACACACGTAACAAAAACTTACATTGCATGGATGTATGTAACAACTAACATAATGTACCTTCACGTTCGGTCGGCAAGTGTCATCGTCGAGCTTGTTGAACCCTTGCGATGAAGAGTTGATGAGATGCATTGCATTCCTGCTCGATTCGTTAATGAATTTAATTGGATGCATCCCTGTTTGCAGGGAACTCCCAATTTTCATAGTGAAATGATCAGAAAATGCAGCATGATCTGCAGCACGCAAAGACTTTCCTCCTGGTTCGAGGAGCCCAAGCTGAAAAGAAGGAGGAAGGTATTATCAGCAAAGACTCCGTAGCCACCACCACGGTGTGCCACATATATCGGCGCCTTGCTAGCCCTCAGCATGGCATACCTAAAGTTTGAAATACACATGAAAAAAATGGCAGCGCTTCCCGTTAGAGGGAATCACTAAAAAAAAAAAAGGACAGAGAAAGGCTCACTGATAGAAGGCCACACACACTAGCTAGTTATACTAAAGCTAGTATCTATACTCCCCTCTTTAAACTATGCTATATAATAATAATAATAATAATAATAATAATAATAATAATAATAATAATAATAATAACAATAATAACAATAATAATAATAATAATAGATTTATCAGTCAATTGGCCTTTGATCCTGTCGGACATGTGCCTCCATTGGTAGCACGGGGCCGTTCGGTGACGCGGCTCCGCTCCAAAGACTCAATAATAATAATAATAATAATAATAATAATAATAATAATAATAATAATAATAATAATAATAATAATAATAATAATAATAATAATAATAATAATAATAATAATAATAATAGTGCTTCTCAGTCAATGGCGAATGCATTTCTGCACATGTGCCTCCATCGTCTCACCCGTGAGGGGAGTACGAAGATTTGACGATAGGCTCTACTGACACCCCCGCAAGGCAGCTCCAAGCAACAATAATAATAATAATAATAATAATAATAATAATAATAATAATAATAATAATAATAATAATAATAATAATAATAATAATAATATATTGAAGAGGAAATGCAAAATCATGCCGGTCAGTTTCACAAACTTTTGTGCAGAGTTTTTTCCACAGATTGTTGTGTACAGAAGAAAAGAATAGCGTTCCCGCTCATTCTGAGCTGGGAAAAGAGCGGGAATGCTGTTACATCTTCTCGAAATGTCATGCTTTCAATAAAATCTCTGCACAAAAGTTTGCAAAACAGCAATCCAAAAACGAGTTTCATCGAATTGCTGGTTTGTGAAAAATAGATTAAGCTGGGTCGTGCAATGTTAGGAAATGACATTTATAGCTTCAACAAACACGTTGCAGCAGAAACATGCAAGGGATGACATGAGTTGAGAGTACGTACTAGGAAGGAAATGCAAAATCATGCCGGTCGGTTTTCACAAACTTTTGTGCAGAGTTTTTTCCATAGCTTGTTGTGTACAGAAGAAAAGAATAGCATTCCCGCTCATTCTGAGCGGGAAAAGAGCGGGAATGCTGTTACATCTTCTCGTAATGTCATGCTCTTAATAAAATCTCTGCACAAAAGTTTGCAAAACAGCAGTCCGAAAACGAGTTTCATCGAATTGCTGGTTTGTGAAAAATAGATTAAGCTGGGTCGTGCAATGTTAGGAAATGACATTTATAGCTTCAACAAACACGTTGCAGCAGAAACATGCAAGGGATGACATGAGTTGAGAATACGTAGGAAGGAAATGCAAAATCATGCCGGTCGGTTTTCACAAACTTTTGTGCAGAGTTTTTTCCACAGATTGTTGTGTACAGAAGAAAAGAATAGCATTCCCGCTCATTCTGAGCTGGGAAAAGAGCGGGAATGCTGTTACATTTTCTCGAAATGTCATGTTCTCAATAAAATCTCTGCACAAAAGTTTGCAAAACAGCAATCCAAAAACGAGTTTCATCGAATTGCTGGTTTGTGAAAAATAGATTAAGCTGGGTCGTGCAATGTTAGGAAATGACATTTATAGCTTCAACAAACACGTTATAGCAGAAACATGCAAGGGATGACATGAGTTGAGAGTACGTAGGAAGGAAATGCAAAATCATGCCGGTCGCTTTTCACAAACTTTTGTGCAGAGTTTTTTCCACAGATTGTTGTGTACAGAAAAAAAGAATAGCATTCCCGCTCATTCTGAGCTGGGAAAAGAGCGGGAATGCTGTTACATCTTCTCGAAATGTCATGCTCTTAATAAAATCTCTGCACAAAAGTTTGATAATAACACGACCCTTTTTCCACACGTTCAAATTTCAGACCGGCCCGAGAAAAATTTTAAGGTTGAAGGCGCTGACTGGTAGTTATGTCTTTGGAATTCAACTCATTTTGCTCGTTTGTCAACGTGTAGGATCACTTTCTGACTCTGGCATGTCTACGAAGCACATTGCCAAGACTCTGCAAGCCATTCTCAAAAATTCGCGTGGGGAATTGTTCCTTAAAATCAACGGGTCTGCAGACGTGCTGCCCTTTGATTGTGTGGAGATTCCCCACGCCGTCTTTTGCAAGCATGATCTGGTATATGCTTGCTCACTTACTTACTTACTTATTTATTTAATGTGCAACATGCAGGGCAAAGGCGATTTGGAGGAGTTGGTCCGCGGCTTCAGCTACACCTGGAATGCACAAGGTATTATGTATGTATGTATGTATTTATAATGCATGCATCGTAGGGATCCTGCTCAAGAATAAGCCTGTGCCCTGGGACGACGGATTGGGAGAAGCTCCTCCCGCAAAAAGGCAGAAGAGACAGGAGAAGGAGAAGGAGAAGGAGAAGAAGGAGAAGCAAAAAAAGAAGGACAAAGGGAAGGAGAAGGAGAAGGAGAAGAAGAAGGAGGAGGAGAAGAAGAAGAAGGAGGAGAAGAAGAAGAAGAAGGATGAAAAGGAGAAGAAGGAGGAGGAGAAGAAGAAGAAGGAGGAGGAGGAGGAGAAGAAGAAGAAGAAGGAGGAGGAGGAGAAGAAGAAGAAGAAGGAGGAGGAGCAGAAGAAGAAGAAGAAGGAGAAGAAGAAGAAGAAGAAGAAGAGGGAGAAGGAGGAGGAGGAGGAGGAGAAGAAGAAGAAGAAGGAGGAGGAGGAGAAGGAGAAGAAGGAGGAGGAGAAGAAGAAGAAGGAGGAGGAGGAGGAGAAGGAGGAGGAGAAGAAGAAGAAGAAGGAGGAGGAGGAGAAGAAGAAGAAGGAGGAGGAGGAGAAGAAGAAGAAGGAGGAGGAGGAGAAGAAGAAGAAGGAGGAGGAGAAGAAGAAGAAGGAGGAGGAGGAGAGGAAGAAGAAGAAGGAGGAGGAGGAGGAGAGGAAGAAGAAGGAGGAAGAGGAGAGGAAGAAGGAGGAGGAAGAGAGGAAGAAGATGGAGGAGGAGGAGAGGAAGAAGAAGGAAGAGGAGGATGACCAGCTGAGTGGGTTTCCCCTCTGGATTCGGGGAAGGTTCGCGTGTGGGCCCACAAAGGAATTTTCACATTCCTATCCGGATTAGATTATCAAGACTGGTATTATTATTATTATTGTTATTATTATTATTATTATTATTATTATTATTATTATTATTATTATCATTATTATCATTATTATTATTATTATTATTATTATTATTATTATTATTATTATTATTATTATTACTGGATACTGTAGCATAGTTTACAGAAAGGAGTTAGTTACTAGCTTTAGTATAGTTAGCTAGTGTGTGTGGCCTTCTATCAGTGAGCCTTTCCCTGTCTTTTTTTTTCGAGTATAATCCCTCTAACGGGAAGCGCTGTCATTTTTTTTTTAATTTCATACTGTTATTATTATTATTATTATTATTATTATTATTATTATTATTATTATTATTATTATTATTATTATTATTATTATTATTATTATTATTATTATTATTATTTTATTATTATTATTATTATTATTATTATTATTATTATTATTATTATTATTATTATTATTATTATTATTATTATTATTATTATTATTATTATTATTATTATTATTATTATTATTATTATATTATTATTATTATGTGGCACCGCGATAGCCCAGTGGTTAAGGTCTACCATCTGGGACCTGTCGCCAGTTCGATTCCCGTCGGTGCCAGTATTTTCAAAGGATATTTTCTTTGAAAGTATTGGTCTGTCTGGAAGGCTTGGAGCTGCCTTGCGGGGATGTCAGTAGAGCCTATAGTCAAATCTTCGTACTCCCCTCGCGGGTGAGACGATGGAGGCACATGTGCAGAAATGCATTCGCCATTGACTGAGAAGCACTATTATTATTATTATTATTATTATTATTATTATTATTATTATTATTATTATTATTATTATTATTATTATTATTATTATTATTATTATTATTATTATTATTATTATTATTATTATTATTATTATTATTATTATTATTATTATTATGGACACCGTGATAGCCCAGTGGTCAAGTTCTACCATCTGGGCCCTGTCGCCAGTTCGATTCCCGTCGGTGCCACCAGTATTTTCATTGAACATACCGGTCCGTCTGGAAGTGTTGGAACTGCCCTTGCGGGGGTGTCATTAGAGCCTATCGTCAATTCTTTGTACTCTCCTCACGGGTGAGACGATGGAGGCGCATGTGCAGATTTGCATCAGCCATTGACAGAGAAGCACTATTATTATTATTATTATTATTATTATTATTATTATTATTATTATTATTATTAGCTTTTTCTTCTGTTCCTCTTTTATTATTATTATTATTATTATTATTATTATTATTATTATTATTATTATTATTATTATTATTATTCAGCCCAATGGCCTCAAGGCGTTAAACTGTGACGCTAACTCATAACCCTTTGGTGGTAGATGCTGGGGAGGAGGGTCGTTGCGCGCGTAAAAGATCTTAAACTCCGCATATGCTGGTTGATAGCCCAGGACCCAGCAGACACCAGATTGTTATGGGTGGTGTTTCGAGGCAGCTCTAGCAACCGCGCTTGGTGTATGCACTTGCACATTCGGTGACGTCTTGCAAGAGGTTACTGGGACTGCGGAATAACCTCGGCTTAGTGCAGTCTTGCCCTCAGGAGCTCCATCGGTGGCCCCGATCATCAGGCGAGAGACTGACA
>WBZZ01002213.1:22500-37500 GCA_019918135.1 Paulinella micropora | reverse complement strand
TCGTTGTCCTCCTCCTCCTCCTCCTCCTCCTCTTCTTCTTCTTCTTCTTCTTCTTCTTCTTCTTCTTCTTCTTCTTCTTCTTCTTCTTCTTCTTCTTTCTCTTCCACCTCTTCCTCCTCTTCATCCTCTACCTCCTCTTCATCCTCGTCATCTTCTTCATCTTCTTCCTCTTCCTTTTCACCTTCATCCTCTTCATTTTCCTCCTCTTTCTCCTCCTCATCCTCTTCTTCTTCTTCTTCTTCTTCTTCTTCTTCTTCTTCTTCTTCTTCTTCTTCTTCTCCTCCTCCTCCTCCTCCTCCTCCTCCTCCAACTCCTCTTCATTTACTACTACTACTACTACTACTGCTACTACTACTACTACTACTACTACTACTACTACTACTGCTACTACTACTACTGCTACTGCTGCTACTAATACTACTACTACTACTACTACTACTACTGCTCCTACTACTACTACTACTACTACTACTACTGCTGCTGCTACTACTAGTACTACTACTACTACTACTACTACTACTACTACTACTACTACTACTACTACAACTACTAGTACTACCGTCAGCGGCAGCAGTAGAACCACTACTAGTACTAGTGCTTCTAGTGCTACTAGTGCTAGCAGCAATGAAGCTGTTGGCGCTAAGTCAGCTTCACTAACTGTTTCTCGCTCCAAACATATGCGTCCCCCAATTTATCAACTAGGTGGTTATAATACATCACCTGGGCCACGAGCAAGAAAGAAACGCAAGACCATGGAGCCAGACTCTTGATTGCGTTCGGTTGGTGAAGAAATTTTAAAAAGTCAAGTCTATTATAATTATTATTATTATTATTATTATTATTATTGTTGTTGTTGTTGTTGTTGTTGTTGTTGTTGTTGTGTTGTTGTAGTTCTTATTCATACCATTATCATCATCGTCGTCATTATCATCATCATTATTGTTATTATCGTCAATAATAATCATCAAAATTTTGTTAAATTTTTATATATTTTTTAAATTTATTTATGTATTTTTACGCAAATATTAATACTTTTAATGAGAAAATAATGCATTTGTTTGCAGTAAAATTAAAATGTAAAAAATAATAATCATCTGAAAGAACAAAAAATATTAATTAATATCAACATCGTCAAAAAACTTAAATCTATACTGATTACGTTTTGTGATAGTTTAGATGAACTATTATGTTAGTGTTTGCGGGGGAAAACCCAAATAATAATAATAATAATAATAATAATAATAGTGCTTCTCTGTCAATGGCTGATGCATTTCTGCACATGCGCCTCCATCGTCTCACCCGTGAGGGGAGTACGAAGAATTGACGATAAGCTCTAATGACACCCCCGCAAGGCCAGTTCCAACACTTCCAGACGTGCCGGTATGTTCAATGAAAATACTGGTCCAGACGGATCGTTACGTTCAATGAAAATACTGGTGGCACCGACGGGAATCGAACTGGCGACAGGCCCAAGATGGTAGAACTTGACCACTGCGCTATCACGGTGTCCAAATAATAATAATAATAATAATAATAATAATAATAATAATAATAATAATAATAATAATAATAATAATAATAATAATATTGATGATAATAATATTAATATTAATAAAAAAAATTATAGTAATATGTTTGCTAATTTCAATAGACAGTAGTTACTCAGCCGAAGCCGATTATCAAAACTTCATTTCAGCAAATAACATATTAATATATGTGTAGGCATCACCCCCCGGATAGCCGGTAAAAAATACCTTTTCCTGGTGACAGGTGCACCAGCTTGTTTTTCAGTATTATTTGTCCGGATTGGACCTGATGCCATTTTATTCCTGGTCTGTTGCCGTTTTCCTTTTTGGCTTCACTGAGCTAATACAACGAGACATCATTCTCATTCTTGAGGACTGTGTTTGGTTGTATTACCGACTTTTTACGAGCTATCGTTGGGGGCATTACATTTGGAGTCCACATCACTAGGGTGATTTCTTTCTGCTTTGCCACACAGGCAACAGAGTGAATTTTCACTGACCTGTCTCACACGGGGACGTCAGACGAAAACAAATACTCCAACACAGCTCCCTCATAACTCTTTCACAAAACAAATAATTTGATTGGTCTCAAGCAGGTGTCTCGTACCCTCTAGCCCAATCAGTATCTGTGTGCTCACAAGGAGACATCAGATACAAACTCTCTGTCGTTCTTGCTGTTCTCACACAGAGACCAAGAAGAAGGAGGTGGACAGAAGAGTGAAGGAACACACACAAAACACAAACAAGCATAGGGACAGGAGCACAACACTCTACCCTTCTAGTTTGTGCATTTATCTGCATTATCTCACACATACGTCAGAGTATTTTTGCAAATCTCTGATCGTTTTCTAAAGGTAGGTCTGAGAACCTATCCGACCGACTGTCGACTTCTCAAGGAGAGCTTTTCTAGCTTCTCTATTACTATCTGTGTGTAGGTCCAAGTGCCTCATACTAGATACAATATAGAAAAGAAGGAGGAGAAAGTAATCTGAGTAAGGAGAACAAGAAATCGGAGAAAGTCTCAAAGACTGTTTTTTCTCAAACAAAAACAAACATACAAACAGTGTTTCATAGAGGACAGGGAATCTTATCCTACCCTCTCTATTAGTTTCTCTCTTCACTAGTCAATCGACTGAAGGAGGAACAGAACACAAACGAACAAAAAACCAAACATAGGAGCTGACACTGTCCTCCTGTTGATCACTACTACGACATCATGTCGACAGAGATCGCCGAAGTGAGTGAATTCTCGGAGGCAGATCAAAGAAGAGAAGAAGAAGAAGCAGGAGGAGGAGGAGGAAGAGGATTGAATGAAGGAGGAGGAGGAGGATTGAATGAAGGAGGAGGAGGAGATGAAGGAGTAGGAGGAGGAGTAGAAGAGGGCTGGGATGATGAAGGAAGATATGGAGGACGAAGATGGAGGATTTGAACAGGAAGAGACGGGAGGAGGAGGAGCATATGGTAATCCCTTACCACCTGCCTACACGGGAGGAGGAGGACGAAAAATGATCGACTTGATTCATAGTGATGGAGACGAGATCACAGTGGAGGAACAACAGTGGGTGCAAGACCACTATGACCTCACTAAAGAAGAGTTTGATAACAAGATGGGGGGAGAGAATGATACCTATGTGTGGATCCCTCAGGATCAAAGAAGAGAGAAAAGTCGTGCTAAAAAGGATGTCTATATCCTATTATCAAACACAGCACAGCTCCTCGGCAAACTGGTCTCTGATCCAGAAGAGAGAAAGAAGATACAGCATATCAAGTTTGGGGACACACACACCCACCTTGAATTACTCGATGCTATCTTTGGGGTGTACACTCAAACCCTGATTTGGGAACGTACATACGGCCCACGATGTGAGGGTTACCTCCAGTACACAAACCCAAGAGCAACGGCCAGATTCCTCGCGACTGGTCAGGAGGCAGTCGATGTAACAAAAATGAAGACCAATCTGGGTTCGAAAAACTCGAGTGGTATATTTTATTTTTTTACAATCGAAATAAAGGCCTTGGAGGAGGGGAAGGCAGAGATGGAAAAAAGCATTAAGGCAGCAGGAGAAACTCATCCTGTGATTGATGAGTTAGAGAAGACCGACAGAGTTCTGACCAAGATCAGACTGTTGATGGGTGCGTTACTGCACAAGGAGGCATGGAAGAGATGGATTCCTACCAAGGATCACTCTGTCCTTACATCACTTAGTAACGCACCACCGGTCGCCAACAAAGCAGGTGTTGACCAATATGTGGAGAAATATAATTTTCTCAGATCTGCTTCTGAATTGGTGGCCTTTATCACTCATGCTCAAAAGCTGGTGATATCTGAGAAGAAGAAGGCGAAAGAGAACGAGGAGTTCGAGAAGACGATGAGACTGGAAAGAATGAAAGCAAAAGTGAGTGGTGCAAAGACACACCCTCCGACATATTTGACCCCACCAGCTCCTGCCCCACCAGCCCCTGCACCCTCGGGCTCAACTACGGTGGTGGTCACAAACACGGAGAAGAAGGACAGACAGAACATCATAAATGCCTTCAAGGGGAAGAAAGGAGGAGTGGCAAGTCTCATGCTATATGCCAAGACGAGCTCAGACAAAGACTCTGATGCTTCGCTTTTGAGCAAGCTCAAAGAGATCAATGCCTGCATGAAGGCTTTTCCTTGCGACGAAACGCAGGAATACGAGGCCCTTGTTACTGTTTTTGACCAATCTCTAGTCTCGGAGGGATTTGATCTGACACAGTACAAGTTTTTGAGAAAGAAGGAGGAGATTAAGAGAAACAATGCAACAGGCCTAGACGCTCAGTGTGAACTGGCGGTGGCCACACTCATTTCATATTTTCAATCTCATGGATACCAGCATCTCTGCACTGGTACTCTCATAGGATTTGAAATCTTTGAGACAGTGGCGATGAGTTTGAGGAGTGCTGTTGGCTTGGCGGCGACCCTTACGGAGGTAGTTCCTCCTATGGGCTATTCTATGGCCGCAAGTCGATCATCCTCTATTTCTTTTCGGCGTTACACACAGTTAACCCGAGTAAGCTTACTCAGCTCATACAACAATGCTCGACGTTTAGCTCAGTGAAGTCCAAGAACTTCCTCGAGACACACGTGTTCGAAAATACGGTCCATTGATTTAACTAAGACGGTGACCCTTACATTAATAATATTATTCAAGAAGCGTTGTAATATATTAAAATAGTAATAGTAATAATAATAATAATATTACTACTACTACTACTACTACTACTACTACTACTACTACTACTACTACTACTACAACTACTACAACTACTCCTACTACTACTACTACTACTACTACTAAGCTCTACTACTACTACTACTACTACTACTACTACTACTACTACTACTACTACTACTACTACTACTACTACTACTCCTACTACTCTACTACTCTACTACTACTACTACTACTACTACTACTACACTAATAATAATAATAATAATAATAATAATAATAATAATAATAATAATAATAATAATAATAATAATAGTAATAATAATAATGATAGTGCTTCTCTGTCAATGGCTGATGCATTTCTGCACATGCGCCTCCATCGTCTCACCCGTGAGGGGAGTACGAAGAATTGACGATAGGCTCTAATGACACCCCCGCAAGGGCAGTTCCAACACTTCAGACGGACCGGTATGTTCAATGAAAATACTGGTCCAGAGGGACCGGTATGTTCAATGAAAATACTGGTGGCACCGACGGGAATCGAACTGGCGACAGGGCCCAGATGGTAGAACTTGACCACTGGGCTATCACGGTGTCCAATAATAATAATAATAATAATAATGATAATAATAATAATAATAATCATAATAATCATAATGTAATAATAATAATCATAATAATAGTAATAATAGTAATAATAATAATAATAATAATAATAATAATAATAATGAATATAATTTATTCTTTTCTTTCTTCCTCTTGCTCTCTCTCTCTCTCTCTCTTTTTTTTTAACACAAAAAACATACGGCACAGGCAGGCGGTGTACCCGTTGGCGCACAAGCCACGTACACAAACAGAGTTGCCGGTTGGAAGAGACAGAGAGAGCCAGACCTGAAGACCGCATGTTGGAGGTGGTTCGCGGGCTTGCAGTGTAAGGCACAGATGGAGAACAGAGACTGCTCTTTCAATCATGATAGGCAGAACCCAACAGCAAGGGCAAATTTTCTGAGCAGGACGGAAGGCAAGGAACCGGGCCTTTTCAATATGCTTCAGATTGCCGCTGTGAACGAAGGTTGGTATGCCAATATGTGTGATGATGAGGAGTTACGAGAGGCAATCATTACCTACGTGAAGAGGATGAAGGAGAAGAAGGAGGAAAGGGAGAGACAAAAGAACTTAAAGGCCTCTCAAAGAGGACGAGAAGGAGGAGCAGGAGCAGGAGGACGAGGAGGAGGAGGAGGAGGAGGACGAGGACGAGGAACATGGAGAGGAGCCTCGAGGTGGCAGGGAACCCCTCAGAGAGGAAGAGGAGGAGGTCGGGGATATACCCCTTATGGAGGGAGAGCTGTTCGAGCTCCAACCCCCCCACCCAGAGGAGGAGGAGGCTCGTGGGCAAGCTCCAACCCAAATTTCGGTCGAGCTCAGGCCTGCAACACTGCCTCGGAGACCGATACGTCATCCTACCCGGACACTACTCAAGGTAATCGTTTCGAGGTGGTGGAATGACTGGAGGGGGAAGAAGAGAGGAAGGAGACGACTGTGAAGTTTAACCCTAAAGTCACAGTGCTTTCTAATGCTGTTGTGCAGACTGGGCCAACGCTTCCTCTATGTGAAAACAAAGATGTGGGTACACAGAGACTGCAGCCCCAAGGTAGTCTCATACCCGTTCATACAGCACGGTTACCAATGATAACTGATGCAAATAGGAAGGCGAGACTTGCGATGGAGGCGAGGAGGCCAATGGCAGACGTATCGCCTCGGCCAAGCAAACAACCACGAACAGACTCAATGTCTACGGTCGCGGCGGGTGGCGAGCAAAAAGACAATGTGTGTACTCAAGTACCACAAGACAATGTCGCTCAAATAGTAAACGCACCAGTACCGCAGAATAATAAAAATGTTAATGAGGTGAAGCAGGAGGAGAAGAAGGAGGAGTTGAAAAACTTAGAGACAAGACTCCAAAATTTGGAACGTAAAGTTCTTGTTCTCGCAGCCAATATACACAGGCCCGATGCTCTGTGTTATACGGAACTTTATTGTGAAACATTGAAGACAATATTAAAAGTTGGTAATGATACGATGGCGAATATTAATATTGTCGGCCGGAAGTTTTTAAATCGATACCGGGACTGGGTGGACGGAAATATGAAAAAGTCAACGGGCACTCTCAAAGGAGTGAGCAGCCGGACGGATATCACGGGAGTCATCACACTGACCTTTAAATTGAAATCCGCACGAGTATACCGTATGGACCTCTATGTCGTCCCCGGTTACCACGGGTCAATATTACTATCGTATGACCAATTGGCTACGATGGGGGCTGTGATTGATTGCGCCGCACGGCGAGTGATATATGGAGTAAAAAGAGGAGAAGAGAACGATATTGATCCCTTCAACGCTACTGACTCTTATGAGGCTTATGAGCTGAGTCTAGCGACGGATCACAAAAAGATGGCCATCGCACATGAGGCACTTGAGGTGTACGTTCACCCCCATGTCGTAAGACCGGATGAACTGTCCTGGACCGACAATTGGGAATCCCAAGTGTGCACTGTCACAGTTCCGACAGTTCTGACATCCCATTGGGACAAAAAGTCTATTGATGACTTAATCGAGAAGCGAAAGGAGGAGATTATATGTGTCGCACAAAGAAGCCCGTCGTTGGCGAGATTCGCGGAAGGAGTAGGAACAGATGTCCATATTACTAACGGATACTGTTTCCATGCGAAAGTAGGAGAAGAAAAAAGGGAGGAGTTTGTATCAAGGAGAACGGGGCGAATCCCGGATACTCCACCAGAAACTATTAAAAGTTTTATTACTGATTTCTGGGGTGACGAGCCCACGTGGCCGCGTTCACTGTCTGAAGTGAAGAAATGCTTACGAACTTTATTCGAAAATAATAAGCCGTATACTATTATCCTGCCATATAATGAGAAGGCGATATGGACGCAGGAAATAAGGGACCGGCTTATTGATCATCCTATACCGGTACCCTCTCGCAAGCAACAGCTAGTGGTGGCTTGTCGTATGGGAACTCGTGAGCAGAGCAGTGCATACAAGCGGAAGCTCAGAGACCTCGACAAGTTGAAATTGATACCGCAAGCATTCACATGCTTTGATGGTTTTTACACCCGTAAAGCTCCTTTGCAATACGCGAAACTCATTGACATGCTGGTGGAGCTCGGTAAAGATGATGAGCCAGACACGGTCACGTATGAAAAGACGGGCCTAGATGATGTCTCGGAAGAGGACTTAGGCTTGGAGGAGGACAGAGAACCCCTCAAGCAGCATAAGCAGATGTCTGATGAAGATTTTCAAGAGGCGGCGCGGAACATATTGGAAGAAGGAGTAGGCACGGAGAAGGAGAAGGAGCTTTTAAAAGCCAAATTAGAGGCGAACAAGGAAATTTTTGACCCTCCACATGCAGGTGGTGTCAAGCCTGAAGATTTCACTGCGGTTATTTACAAAATACCGGGTGCGGAGCCGTCACCGGCACCACGAAGGGCGAATTTGAGTATACATGAGGCGAAGATAGCGGAGGAGCTAGCAAGACAGCTGCTCAGTGAGGACTTTATTGAGAGATCAACATCCTCAATAGTCTCACAACCGAGAATAGTGCCGAAGCCAGGAGGAGAATGGCGCCTGACAGTTAACTATGCTCGTGTTAACAAGGTGCTGGAGGAAGAGAGAAATCCTCTCCCGACATTAGAAGAAGGAAGGAGAGTACTGCGGAATGCAAAATTCTATTCGGTCATTGACCTTAAGAATGGCTTCTGGCATACCACTGGAGGAAAAGTCCAGATGGCTGACGGCGTTTGTGGTGGGTATGGAAATATACCAATGGAAAGTGCTTCCGATGGGCCTCAAGCAAGCCCCAGGACTTTTCCAGAAGGCGATGCAGAAGATGTTGAGCAGTCAGTACGATGATTTGTCTGACGGTGGCTTTATGAGAAGGCGGGGACAGAAGGCGGGAGAATATGCATTTTGCTATATCGATGACATTATCGTATACTCTAACACAATGGAGGAGCATATCGATCATTTGTCCGATATATTCAGGCGCATCGGAGCTTTTGGCCTGAAGTGCAATCTAAAGAAGTGTCAACTTGCCAAGACGAGTGTGACATACTTAGGGTACGAGATCTCCCATAATCGAGTCTCGATATCCAAAGAGAAGAGGGAGGAGATTATGAATCGACCGATACCGAAGAACCGCACTGAATTGCACTCATTCCTTGCGATGGCGCAATACTATAGCCAGTTTATACCCGATTGGGGTGCAACACGGGCTAAAGTGGAGAAAATGATAGATTTTGGAGACTTTGAGAAGTGGGACGAAGAGGCTTTGCAAGCGTTTCATGCGCTCAAAGATCTCATTTACAAAGACCCGAAAGACGGAGGACTGGTGTTAACGATGCCCGACTTTACGAAACAATTCGTAGTCGATACAGACGCATCTAAGTTTGCGATTGGGGCTGTATTACAACAAGAGGATGAGGAGAAGAAATTACGCCCAATCATGTTTATTAGTAGGAAGTTGTGTGCGGCGGAGAGAAACTATTGCACAAGGCAAAGAGAGGCGTTGGCGGTAGTATGGGCCCTCAAGAGGCTCAGAGAGTATTTGTGGGGAGGACCTCAATTTACTGTCAGAACTGATCATCATAACTTGTTATGGTTGATGAATCATGAACAGACGGGACGGCTGGCGCGGTGGCAAGCGTTCTTGTCTTGTTTCGATTTTACAATGGTCCATCTACCGGGAAAGCGAAATGTGGTCGCTGATAGCCTCTCTAGGCTAGAGTTTAACTCAGAAGTATCGGCGTTGGTGTCCACGGTGGAGATGGAAGACTTGTCCACTGACAAGGTGTATGAGGTCAGCCACATTGAGGCGATGGAGATGGCGAGTGGAGTCCGATATGACCGCACAGGTCTACGGTACAGTCCACAAGGCCCGGATCACGGGATATGTTGTGAGCTACATACCCAGGAGGACGCTGAGTGGTCCTATGAGGTATATGAGAATGCGAAGGCGAACATAAGAGAGGAAGAGGAGACGCAGGAAGTTTATGCGGAGCCTCCTCAAGAGCGGAGAAGTGACCTAGACGATGACCCGGAAAGAATCGGGGTACGGCTAGAAGATGGTACTATCCATATAGCCTCGCCTACCGCATGGAGGCAACAACAGGCTCAAGATCCGGAGTTTAAAGAACTGATACAGTTATATCAGAACCCGGATGAGCTACGGATGACGAAAGCGATCAAAGATCAGATGAAGGAGATGGGATGGAGAGATGGTCTACTGTGGTACAAGGGCCTTCACGGTCGCTATGCGTCACAGCCGGACAAATGGACCCTTTGGGTACCGGAGAGTCTGAGACGATTTATATTTGTCGCAGCCCACAATTGCCCACTTTTGGCGCATCCGGGTCGACAACGAACTCATATGCTCGTAGCGAGGCGATTCTGGTGGAAGAAGATGAAGGAGGAGATAGATCAGGCGGTGGATGCATGCATCCCGTGCAAGATAAACAAAACACCACTGAAGGCAAATTTCGGCCTGATTGGCGAATTTCCTCTTCATGCGGGGATGTTTGAGTTTATACACATTGATCATGTGGGACCTTTCCCAGAATCGAAGGATGGTTACAAATACCTCCTTACGGCTATTGACAGAGCCACCGACTATGTGTGGATCATCCCTGTCAAAGACGTTACCGGCAAGACGACGGCCGAGGCGCTGATCGATAGGATCATCTCACAGATCGGAGTACCAAGAAAGATATGTTCTGATCGAGGCTCGGACTTTAATAACGAGGTCATCGACAAACTATCTAAGTATTACGGGATGAAATGGCAATATGTTACTGCCTATAACCCGCGAGCAAATGGGAAAATCGAGCGGGTACACAGACCCCTCAAAGCCTCGCTAAAGATGTATTGCACGAAGAAGGAGAATCAAAGAGCATGGGTCGAGGCAGCACCATCATTTGCGTTTGCAATGAACTGTCTACCCTCTACGGCGTTAGGAGGCTCGAAGAGCTCAATCTCGCCATATCAGTTAGTATATGGGCGTGAGCCTGATATCCCGACTTCGCTCCTTCACCCAAAAGACACTTGGGCGGATGCGGATGAGTTGTTTGGGATGAGACTTAGAGTGAAGATGGAGGCGGAACAAATAGTCAGGGCGCATAGAGAGGCGGAGCGCCGAAAGACTGATGCTGAAGGGGTGCGACAAGCGCACTTGGATCAGATCAAGTTCCAGGTCGGGGATATTGTACTATTGTACCATCCTCAAGTCCCGAAGGGAGTCAGCTCTAAGCTGTTCACTCACTGGAAAGGACCTTATCAGATTATGGAACAGACGGGACCTCTGAATTACAAGATCAGGGGTAGAGGGAAGGTGCAAATTGTGAATGTAAGAAGGCTGATTAAGTATGATCCCTTCTTACTGGAAGATGAATCCGTTGAGGAGGCGTTAAAACGGATGAAGGATGATTTCAAAGAGGTGCCGCCCATCCACAAGGAGGCTGGTATAGACCAAGACGATGCTTATCGGGCACCGATAGCTGAGAAGGAGGAGAGTGAGGTGGACAGTAAGGAGAAGACTGACCGCATAAGCGCGGTGGGGACTCAGTCCAAGTCTCCGCGAGAGCATAGCGGAAAGAAGGAGAAGATCACAGAGGCGCAGCTAAGGAGAGCGCGGAATGATCTTATCAACGACCAACCGAGGAAGGCGATGAGGTCGATGAGATCAAAGGACGTCCACCAGGAGGAGGAGGGGACGGATACTGACCCAAACGCGGGCAACGTTGAGATTGTCCATGAGCGATGGAAGGAAGGCGATGCGATAGCAACCATCGCATGGGTGAAAAATGTTTTCTATCTGATGAGACCAGCGGAACAACATGTCGCTGATGACACTCTCTCAGACTTATACTTGATGCGGGTCGTGGCGGTCCCACGACAGATGCGTGTCACACGGACACTCAAAATATCATCAGCCGCAAAGATAGTACAACCGATACTCCAGTTCTGGAGAAGTATGGACCCGGTTGAGGTTCCAAAGGCAAGACATTATCTGCCAGTATAAAGACGCAAAAAGTCTCGAGACATGGGATGATACAATTACTCCCAGAGACAAGGATTACACTGCGTGGACCATTCAGATACTGCCAAGAGGAGTGCTTGATGTCCCTTTTGAATTATCGTTGGGCGGAATCCCTAATAAGATCTGGGACATTCTCTAACAGTCAAAGTTCGATCTGACTTTTGTTGGTGGTCCTCCACCAGGCAAAGAAATCCGCGCCAGACGACGAAGGCAGTGACAAAGAAACTATTTTTCTTTATGCGTCTCAAATAAACTGATTGATTGCCCACGGCGTATCATGATTTGATCATGCATCATCAGTTATCAATATGAATATTAAAAAGACTCAGTGATATAACTTGGCATTTGATCGCAACATACGAGTGCGAAAGGTCGATCGACGATGATACTACACCGTATACGGGGATCGCTAGTGTATTGAGCGATGGTGTTCCCGGGTATGACCCTTTCCAAGTCCTGGGATGATGTTCTCGAAAATGAAATGTTCTCTGAAACTTTCATTAAATTATTTTTTACGATAGATTATATACTGTCGTACCTGAGCACGGTCAATCTCTACTTGTGTCGGTATATCGCAGGGTCGGGTACATACACCTCGACTTCGGATATAGCTATTAGGACTGGCCCCCTAATACTAGTATATCATAGGATATCCGCCTTATACAAGGGTATGTCATTAAAAAAGACAATGTACTTACGATCTCCCTGTGAATAATAATAATAATAATAATGATAATGATAAGAAGAAGAAGGAGATCAAAGGGGGAATCGTACTACAGCACCACGTTGCTTGTTTTTTTTATTAATTGTACGTTTGTTCTTGACATACTGCCGAAAAAAAAAAAAAAAAAAAAAAGAAAAAAAAAGAAATGATTGAGGGGAAGGAGTTCAAAATTTACAAGAAAGGCTAGAGAATCCGCTTTGACGTGCCGTATGAGGATATATTTATCGTCTTTTAGCGTCTATCCGTGGGTCGATGCGCTGTGTGGCATGACTCCATAGCGCATACTATTTGCAGAAAGAAATCAGAAGGTGTATGACGAAAATGCTATTTCCGTCATAAAATCGGGAGGGGGTACTGTAGCCATCACCCCCCGGATAGCCGGTAAAAAATACCTTTTCCTGGTGACAGGTGCACCAGCTTGTTTTTCAGTATTATTTGTCCGGATTGGACCTGATGCCATTTTATTCCTGGTCTGTTGCCGTTTTCCTTTTTGGCTTCACTGAGCTAATACAACGAGACATCATTCTCATTCTTGAGGACTGTGTTTGGTTGTATTACCGACTTTTTACGAGCTATCGTTGGGGGCATTACATATGAAAAGTTAATCGCCACCGACACTTTACATTAAGAAAAAATGATATAAAACTGAGAGATGATATTTAAATAATGTGAGAAAATGGCGCGGCCGGCGGTTAATTTATTAAACTGTCCTGCGTAAATATTTTTGAAACAAATTGAAGCGCTTCTTGATATTTCTTGCTTCAAGAGTTTTTTTATTATTATTATTTTTAACGCAACTCTGGCACACTGTTTTAATAATAATAAGTAATGATAATAATAATAATAATAATAATAATAATAATAATTTTGTAATGTATTTTTACGCAATCACTCTTTTAACTGATAGAAACTTGCCAATATATTTATTAATATTTTGAGCAAGACTGCTAAGTCACATTGTTTTGTGATTTTCCTGCCTTGTCTTTTTTCAAGTGGCACGATTTCTTTTATTAATATTAATACACAAAATTTTTTAACAATACCAGATGATATTTTTTTTTGATTTCTTTTTTTTTTTTTTTTTAATGAATTTGATACATTTATCATTAAATTTCAAAGTGAGTGAAAAAAAAAATTACTACTAGTACTACTACTACTAGCTAGTACTACTAGGTACTAGTATTAATACTACTACTACTACTACTACTACTACTACTACTACTACTACTACTACTACTACTACTACTACTACTACTACTACAACTACTACAACTACTACTACTACTACTACTACTACTACTACTATTAATACTACTACTATCTACTACTACTACTACTACTACTACTACTACTACTACTACTACTACTACTACTACTACTACTACTACTATTGCTGTTGACATTCAAGACAACAAAAAAAAAAAAAATTCAGTTCTTGTGTCCGATTTTCATTTTTGTGACAGTTTTCATTTTTGTGACAAAAATTTTAATTTTCCAATTTAACAGTAACATTTTGCAAAAATTTACGATGTTTTGCGGACGAATATAGCAGTTAATTTGAAATTTTTTTATTTCCAACCAAAATCAAAATTCCAACCAAAACTGAAAATCTGACACAAAAACTAAAAACCAATTTATTTGTTGTCTTGAATGTCAACAACAATACTACTACTACTACTACTACTACTACTACTACTACTACTACTACTACCACCACCACTACTACTACTACTACTACTACTACTAACAACAACAACAACAACAACAACAACAATAATAATAATAATAATAATAATAATAATAATAATAATAGTGCTTCTCTGTCAATGGCTGATGCAAATCTGCACATGAGCCTCCATCGTCTCACCCGTGAGGGGAGTACGAAGAATTGACGATAGGCTCTAATGACACCCCCGCAAGGGCAGTTCCAACACTTCCAGACGGACCGGTATGTTCAATGAAAATACTGGTGGCACCGACGGGAATCGAACTGGCGACAGGGCCCAGATGGTAGAACTTGACCACTGGGCTATCACGGTGTCCAATAATAATAATAATGATAATAATAATAATAATAATAATAATAATAATAATAGTGCTTCTCTGTCAATGGCTGATGCATTTCTGCACATGCGCCTCCATCGTCTCACCCGTGAGGGGAGTACGAAGAATTGACGATAAGCTCTAATGACACCCCGCAAGGGCAGTTCCAACACTTCCAGACGGGCCGGTATGTTCAATGAAAATACTGGTCCAGACGGATCGTTACGTTCAATGAAAATACTGGTGGCACCGACGGGAATCGAACTGGCGACAGGGCCCAGATGGTAGAACTTGACCACTGGGCTATCACGGTGTCCAAATAATAATAATAATAATAATAATAATAATAATAATAATAATAATAATAATAATAATAGTATTAATAGTGTTTCTCTGTCAATG
>WBZZ01002213.1:0-17500 GCA_019918135.1 Paulinella micropora | reverse complement strand
AAACCAAAAATTTAGATACATACAAACAACAATAACAAAAGTTATAGAACACTTCGAACGAAAGCCTAAACAAAGTAATAGAAGAAAGAGCTGGTGCAACCCCATAATAAAGAGGCAAATAAGAAAAAAACACCTACTATATAAAAAAATGGAGAGATAACTCGACAGCAGAAAACAAACAAACATACAGACTACAGAAATACAAAGTCGACAAAATAATACATAAAGCAAAAAAAGACGAAATAATGAAGACGCTAGAAGAAAATAAAAACAACCCAAAGAAACAACACAGAAAACTCAGAGAGTTAGTACCTAACAACAAACCACCGAGAGTGTCACCAACCACAATACAATACAACAACAAAACATACACAGACCCAATAGAAATAGCAAACGCACTCAACGATCATTACATAACAATAGGCAAAAAAACAAGCAACAGCATACCAACAATCGAACATAAACAACAACAAGAAGAGAAAGCGGAAGAAAACAAACAAACATACCCAAGCTTCAAACTACATAACACAACAGAAGACATTGTAAACAAAACACTTAAAAACATAAACAGAGATAAAGCAGAGGACATATATAAAATAAAACCAACACTTATAAAAGACATGCATGCATCCCTCACACCTATACTCACCAACCTTTTCAACAAAGCCATAAACGAAAATAAATACCCAGATGCACTCAAAACAACAAAAGTAATTGAACTATACAAAGCAAGTGACACAAGCATGCCAGCCAACTACAGACCGATATCACTACTACCCATAATAGCTAAAGTGTTTGACACGATAATAAATAAACAAATAATGGACCACCTAACAAAACATAACATAATATCACACACACAATACGCATTCCGACCTAACTCAAACACAACCATGACAATCCAAACAATAATAAACCAAATACAAAAACATAAAGACAAAGAAGAATTAGTGCTAGCATTGTATGTGGACCTCTCAAAAGCGTACGACACAGTAGAGCATTCAAAGCTACTGGACAAACCTCGGCGAAATTTTAATTTCAACGAAGAAACAGTCCAATTCTTTGCATCCTACTTCTCGAACCGCACCCAAGAGGTCCACACACAATATGGTAAATCTTACAAACGCACCATCACACACGGCATACCACAAGGAAGCACATTATCAACTACCTTTTTCCTACTCTATATCAATGACATAATCAATATCATACAACAAGGAACAGTATATACATATGCAGACGACACAACACTCATAATAACATCCAAAACTCCCACAGACCTACAACAAAAAACACAAATAGAAATAACAAAATTAATAAATTACTTCCACTCTAATAACCTAGTACCGAACTCAACAAAAACAACATACACAATTTTTCACAAAACAAACAAGATATCACAATAACAATAAACAACCACACCCTCGAGCAATGCAAACATGCAAAACTCCTGGGAATAACACTACAACACAACCTTAAATATGATCAACACATCAATAACATAATCCGTAAACTCCAACCCACAATCAACTCATTGCTTTATGCTAAAAGATATCTAAACATAAAAACAATGAAACAATTATACTACACACACATATACCCACACCTCATACAAAACATCTCCATCTGGGGGACGCATGACAACAAAAAGAAATACATACAACCACTCATAAAAATACATAAAAAAATAATCAGAATAATTGCAAAAACACATTACCGCGCGCACACCAAACCAATACTAAACCAACTGAAACTACTTGACATCACCCACCTATATACACTCCATGTATGCATAGAAAATCACCCATTCATTTACCCTAAAAAACACCTCAACAGACCACTCCACAATAACACCTTTACCCCAATCAATACCATACATTCATACAAAACGCGATACTCAACTAAAAGCAGCCTCTTTGTCAATCACAAAGACCCATATCTCACCAAGATCTTCGCTGATCAATGGAAATCAATCCCAAAAAATATAACAGATGAAACAAAAATAAAACCATTCAAAACAGCACTAATGACATACCTACTCAAACATCAACAAACATCATAATATCTATAAATATAAACACTCGCCAAAAAAAAAAAAAAAAAAAAAAACGATGGAACAACAAGTTTGCTCCCCTGTCTGCTACTTGAAGGAGAACTCCCCGGATCAGCCAACGTATATGGTCAACCACGCACAGCCCCAACTTCCTCCTCTCTCTTTCACTTTTTCTCACGAAAAAGAAAAGAGAGGGGGGGCCGCCAGACATAAACTACTACACTTTTACAATAACATATATATTCATATCATATTATAATATTATCATTACTGAATATATCTAAACATAAATATTAATATTAATAATAATAATACTAGATATATATATAACACCGAGCCGCTAAATACAAATTTAATATTTTCCTTTAATACGATCAACTGAATAACTAGGTTTCCACCTTAGATAAAGGTATAACTTACTAGCTATACTTTTCACGTGGACGTTCCCTGAGCCCGATTGTAAAATTGTTCTCTCAATAAAAGCGAAGAAGAAGAGAGAGAGAGAGAGAGAGAGATAGACATTGAGTAGTTATGGGGCCGTCAAAAAACGAAAAACAAAGTACACCAACAAGAAGCGAACAAGCCCAAGAACAAGTCCCAAAAATCGACGACAGAACCAACAAAACTCCCCCTCTCCAAAGAGAAAAAAGAAAAAAGGCAAAAAAATCCAAAGAAAAAGGCAAGGAAATGACAAGCGGCCTGTCGGCAAACCCTCGCAAGGTTAACCTGCCGCCACCAAAGCCTCCATTCGACGAACGGGGCTTCTCGGACTACCTTGACAAAACGAGGTTCGAGCCCACCGAACATGACAACGTCCTGAGGGTGTAGTGTGAAGGGTCAAAGAAACGCGGGAGGGGATGGGGTCCGAGATGCTCGCGGAGATGGCACCTCACGGAAAGCGCGTATGCGTCACCAGAGCGATACGGGCCTCACCGATGTCCAGATCACGCATACAACGGTGATATCGAATTGATATCCTGCGCACAATTACCGCCATGTTTCGGATGTGATGTCCCACACACATGAGGGTCTCGCGACAACCCGTTACCGGGGATCGCTCGGTCACCGACTGGGAAGACAAAGAACACATCGCCGACGACCCAAACCAAACTCAAGCAAAATCCGACCACGACAACAACGCCAACCTGCTCAAAACACCAACCAAACCACGAACCAGCGACACACTAGACACAGGCAACAACAACAACTGAGACCTAACGGATCCGATCGCGAACGTCAACACAACCCATGAAACAACCAATAACAACAACAACAACAACAACAACATTAACAACAACGAAACAACTACCCAACCAGCGAAGCTCTTCAATGCAACCTTGCTCGAAAATATTCTCAAACCCATGTTCGAACAAGCCCGACAACAACAAGTAGAGGACATGAAAAACTTTATCGGAAAACTAGAACAACAAGTAGAGGACATGAAAAACTTTATCGGAAAACTAGAAACACTAGGCAACCGAACAAAGCAACTCGAAGACAAAGTTAATCAGCAAAGCGAAACTCACGTACAAGCAATGGAGCAGACTCAAAAAACAACACAAAAACACGAGGAAGCACTGCAAACTCACCAAACAGAACTCAACCAGCTCACAGCCAACATAGATTCAATGAGACTAGAGCTGAACGAAACAGCTTCAGCTTAACTAAATGAAAGAAATGCAAGAGCGCCACGCAAAAGCATCACCCCCTGCTATGTATGGTCAATGTGCAAACAACACAACCCAATTACTCAAAAACATACATGCTAACCCAAACATCAATACACACAACTACCCACCAGAACGCAAACAGGCAACAGAGAATCAAAAACAAAGCCAACGAGACCCAACATGTGAGCTTAGCATCTCAGGCATACCATACACACCCAAACAGAATACACTGAACATCGTGAAAGCAATTATGGATGAAAAGAACATTCCATATCAGGAAGGTGATATCACCAAATGCTTCCGAGCAAAGAACACAAAACCTATGCGAGAAGAACCCAAGCAGCCACCAGCTATCATAGTGCGCTTCAGCTCAAACAGCCTCAAAACCCACTTCAAAAAGCACAACCCACTCCAACCGCTTACCCACGATACAGTAAACTGGACAGGCACACATCTTGAAATCAAACATTCAAAATATTTATCAATGAAAGCATTCCACCAAACACTCTCGTGCTTTTGAAACAGGCAATCAAGCTGAAGAAAGAACTCGTTGAGGCCACAGGCAAGACCATCTACGTCTGGACAAGAGACAGTGAGGTCCTCTTCAAGCAGCATACAAACATAATCAAAGACTCATACATGCTCAACAAACCAAACCAACAGCACAACAACATCTCCATAAGCACCTAAATGACCCCCCAACAAAAACCCCCAGAGCATCTCATTCACCCAAATCTCCTCCCACAATCCTTCACACCATACCTATCCATCACCTAAAAATAACAAAAATAAAACATATAATAAACATAAAAAACAACGACAATAATAACAACAATAATAATAATAATAATAATAATAATAATAATAATAATAAGAACAATAACAGTAAAAACAACAACAACACACACAACAATACAGTCACAATATATCACACCAACATCCACTCCCTCAAAGCACATCATCAAGACCTAATCACACACCTACAACTCCTACCCTTCCAACCAGACATCATCATACTCACAGAAAACTACATAACCCAACAAACCAGTAACAACGCATTCCCTATCCCTACATACACAGCTAAACATCACATCGACATCTCAATATACTATAAAAGCAACATGCACATTACAATAGACGATAAACAAACTATATCGGAGTCATGCAAAACTCCACTAACACTAAGAATATATAATAATAAACTTAAAAACAAACCAATACACACAATAATAGGTATGTATAGACGCACACTAATAGACAAACAATTCATGCATACATTACAAAATAACATAAACAGCATACTACACAAAACGCCTACGAACACAATAACACTAGTAGGTGACCTCAACTACAACCTACTAGATAACATGCATAAACCACACACAGACTTTCAAAACCTAATGGAAAACAACAACCTCTACATAACAATAACAAAAGCAACAAGACACTACATGGCCCACACAACATCCCATACATTCATATACATGATAATCACCAATATAAATGCAAACATAGAATCAAACATCATAAGCCCATGCATATCAGACCACCACCTCATATACGCAATAATACACACCCACACAAGAAAGCCAGACACAGACAACACACCCAGACTCACCAAAAACATATACGACAAAAATAAAGACGCAATCCTAGCAAACCTCAAAATACAGCTAGAATACATCACACAGGACAACACAGAAAGCAGCGACACAAACCAAAAATTTAGAAACAAACAACAATAACAAAAGTAATAGAACACTTCGAACGAAAACACAAGCAATCCAATAGAAAAAAAAGCTGGTGCAGCCCCATAATAAAGATGCAAATAAGAAAAAAGCACTTACTATACAAAAAATGGAGAGATGACACGACAACAGAAAACAAACAATCATACAGAACACAGAAGTACAAAGTCGACAAAATAATACACAACCCAAAAAAACAACACAGAATACTCACAGAGTTAGTACCTAACAACAAACCACCGAGAGCATCGCCAACCACAATACAATACAACAACAAAACATACACAGACCCCATAGAAATAGCAAAAGCACTCAACGATCATTACATAACAATATGCAAAAAAACAAGCAACAGCATACCAACAACCGAACATAAACAACAACAAGAAGAGAGCAGAAGAAAACAAACAAAACACATCTAAGCTTCAAACTACATAACACAACAGAAGACATTGTAAACAAAACACTAAAAAAAATAAACAGAGATAAAGCAGAGGACATATACAAAATAAAACCAACACTTATTAAAGACATACACGCTTTCCTCACACCTATACTCACCAACCTCTTCAACAAAGCAATAAATGAAAATAAATACCCAGACACACTCAAAACAACAAAAGTAATAGAACTATACAAAGCCAGCGACACAAGCATGCCAGCCAACTACAGACCGATATCATTACTACCCATAATAACTAAAGTATTTGACACAATAATAAATAAACAAATATTGGACCACCTAACAAAACACAACATAATATCACATACACAATACACATTTAGACCTAACTCAAGCACAACCATGACAGTTCAAACCATAATAAACCAAATACAAAAACATAAAGACAAAGAAGAGCTAGTACTAGCTCTCTATGTAGATCTCTCGAAAGCATACGACACAGTAGAACATTCAGAGCTACTGGACAAACTTCGACTAAATTTTAATTTCAACGAAGGCACATTCCAGTTCTTTGCATCCTACTTCTCGAATCGCATTCAAGAGGTCCACACACAATATGCCAAGTCCCACAAACGCACCATCACACATGGCATCCCACAAGGCAGCACACTCTCCACCACCTTCTTTCTACTCTACATAAATGACATAATCAATATTATACAACAAGGAACAGTATACACATGCAGACGACACCACACTCATAATAACAGCTAAAAATCCTAAAAACCTATAAGAAAAAACACAAACAGAAATAACGAAATTAATAAACTACTTTCACTCTAATAACCTAGTACCCAACCCAACAAAAACAACATAAACAATTTTCCATAAAACAAAACAAAATATCACAATAACAATAAACAACCACACCCTCGAGCAATGCCAACACGCAAAACTCCTGTGCATAACATTACAACATAACCTTAAATATGACCAACATATTAACAACATAATCCGTAAACTCCAACCCACAATCAACTCATTACTATATGGTAAAAAATATCTAAACATAAAAATAATGAAACAACTATACTATACACACATATATCCACACTTTATACAAAACATTTCCATCTGGGGGACGCATGACAACAAAAAGAAATATATACAACCACTCATAAAAAACATAAAAAATAATCAGAATAATTGCAAAAGCACACTACCGCGCACATACCAAACCAATCCTAAATCAACTCAAACCGCTCGACATCACACACCTATATACACTCCGTGTATGCATAGAAAATCACCCATTCATTTACCCTAAAAAACACCTCAACAGACCACTCCACAATAACACCTTTACACCAATCAATACCGTACACCCATACAAAACCCGATACTCAACAAAAGGCAGCCTCTTTGTTAACCACAAAGACCCATACCTCACCAAGATCTTTGCAGATCAATGGAAGTCAATCCCAAAACATATAACAGATGAAACAAAAATAAAACCATTCAAAACAGCACTAACTGCATATCTACTAAAACACCAACAAACATCATAATACATATAACATACGCACACGCGCGAAGAAGAAGAGAAGGGGGGGGGGGGGGGGGAGAGAGGAGAGGAACACTAGACTTGCTCCTTTGTCTGCTACCTGAAGAAGAACTCTCCGAATCAATCGACGTATATGATCAACCACGCCCACTCCCAACTTCCCCCCCCCCCCCTCTCTTTCATTTTTCTCATGAAAAAAAGAAAGAGAGGGGGGAGGGGGCCGCCACACATACGTTAGACGACTACGTACACAGCTTTACAATTACATATACTCATAACATAACATAATAATATATATCACCGCGCAATATATCTAAGCAAAAATATTAATTTTAATAACTATAATACAATATTAATACTGAGCCGCTGAATACATTTTAATATTAATATCTTCCTTAATACGCTCAACTTAATAACTAGGTTTCCACCTTTGATAAAGGTATAACTTACTAGCTATACTTTTCACGTGGACGTTCCCTGAGTCCAATTGCAAAAATTGTTCTCTCAATAAAAGCGAAGAAGAAGAAGAGAAAGAGAGAGAAAGAAAGAAAGAGTGAAAGAAAGAAAGAAAGAGGGAAAGAAAGAAACAGAAAAAGAAAACAATAAAATAAGAAAAAAGATAACAGAAGAGAGGGAGAGAAGAGAAAGAAAGTACAGAAACAGGAGCAAGTTTCAACTGACAAAAGGCGGAAGACCACTGCTTCCTGCTTTTAGGGCAAGCACTCTTTCCGCTGTTACAATGTTTGGGTGCCACCTAACCTTTTTTTTTTGGATTTCCTGGGAAATCTGGGAAAACGTAGATTAAATTTGATAGATAGATAGATATATAGATAGATAGATAGATAGGTAGAAGATACCAGATAGGTAGGTAGGTTAGGTAAGGTAAGGTAAGGTAGAAGCAGTGGGGGGGGGGGGGGGGGGGGGGGGGGCAACGCCAACCCCGCGCTGCCGACCCCGCCTCGCCGCGCTGTCGCGCAGCGAGGCGGGGTTGGCGTAGGGGGCCCCTTTGCAGTTTATAGCACTTAATTTTACACAAACACTATGATTTTATTACATTCAATTTTACACAAACACCATAACTTCTATAAAAGGATACTTGCCTTTGGTACGGATAAATTTAAACGGAAGTATACATATAAATTTCAAAGTTACTAAATACCAATAATGTTAATGATTAAATAATTAATATTTCTCTCGTAGTAGTACTAGAATACTATTGGCAAAGTTTTGCGACATATGATTGAAGCGTGGTACTTTCTCCTCTTGCACCAACAGATTGCACAATCGATTGCTCCTGGCCCGAGATACGTATCGCTGCATGTGTTGGATTCACGAATGGGACGCGAAAGAGAAGGAAACTAAACCTTGCTCTTTAGCGTCCCATTCATGAAATCTGAGAAATGATCATTTGCATACACAGGACTTACAAGATGAACAACGCCGTCTTCCCGATCAACTTATCTCAAAAGAAGAAATGGTAGTAGCTGAAACGATCCAACTTATCACGAAAGAAGAGTTAGTGATATATATCAGTAGTCGGAAACAATGTTTCTCGACGGAGGATGTATACTGACAGAATAGTGCGGCAACGCCTACTTCGGCGATTCCCAGTTCATTTGGGTCGGCCTTCCCGGTGGCACCCAACCAAACAGAAGCTAATGGTGCCCCCCCCCCCATAATATATACTGCAGTTTGGCAATGATCGTTACCTGAAAGTCCCTAATACCAAGCGGTTTTAATAATATTATTCAGTATTATGCTGGTCGACCTGTCAATACTTTGATACAGTGGAAACAGGAAGCTCCTTCAAAGTTTAATTCATTTACTTTACGCATACACAACTTTAATAAAAGAATACTTGCCACAGGTAGAGATGTATTATAGCTAATTATACTAGGTAATTTTAATGAGCAATACCGTTTTAAACGCATCTGGCGTGCTGCTAATGATATTAGTACATCGTAAGTATAAACGAAACTAAATGCAAATAATATTGATAAATAAGAAAAAAAAGTAAGAAATTATTAATTTCTATTGGACGCGAAAACAAACGTTGGTGGGTAATACAGATACTAATAATTAAAACTAAACATGACCAGGACCCCTGTAAGTGTACATGTATTTTTTCACTATTAGCTCCTCTTGCGTCTCTTCGTACCTTTCTCCCGACTCCCCTCCTGTGGCTGTGCCTGCATCCCCGTCTCATTGTCCCTGCTATCCGGCAGACAGAACTGGAAATGAACTATGTCTTTTCTGCCGTAGTTGCCTGCATGAACTAGTCGTGGATCTAGGCCCATGATGTCCCCTGTGGACATCTTCGCAAAGTCTGGTTGGCGGCACCCGGGCTCATCCGGTCCCATGAACTTCGTGCCATCGATCAGAGCTTGCATATTAGGCACATACTGATAGTTTTCATAACTCTCAGTGTCGCCGTACGTGTCTCTCAGATCTCTCAGACATTGCTGGTATACTGCTGACTTTTCGATGAAGTAATTTGTCTGATCGTAGGCTATCGACGTCTTGGGAAACCTGCAAACAACTTGCAGCCATAACACCAAATTCTGATTGCGCTGGGCAACAGCCACAAATAGCCGACCCGACGTCACAACCAGACACCTGCGCACTGTGCCCCACATCCACAGGTAATGCCCAAATCTGTATATTACCCACCACACGCACTACAGGCAGCATGGGCTTTGGACGATGCGTCTGATAGCGCTCTCAAAACACTAATCAAGCAGTCAGGCAGACCTTCCCCTGTCTGCACAATGTGAGTGCTGGAACTGAAATCCAGTTCAGATATGGCAACAAGCTTCAATGAAAGCTGGCCTTTCTTCACATTACGAAAACTATGCACATACGATTGACAATCAACCTGGATGTGCGCGTGCCTCCGTCCGGATAAGCCAAAGTTGATAGGAACCTCCTGCTTCGACTGATCTTCAACTTTGTCCACAATTACCGCGCACCACGCCTGAGGATGCTTGACATAACGAGTGTTGTACAGTCTCCGCTCCGGTTCTGTCTTGGTCTCACGATCGCTGGACACGAAGCGTATGCATGTGCCGATTCTGCATGAACCACAATTCACACATTCTGCATCCGCACCAACAAAGAATTCTGTGATACCCGAGCAAAATCTTGTAAGAACTACCTCTTACTAGTACGAAGGTGACGCTGCGCGCATTTCCGGCCTGGACTGTTGACACCGCCTCCTGACGATTCTGATTCTGTCGCTGATACATGTTCTGTGCACATAATTTCAGCCACCAAAAACATTTTACATTGCTCTACAGACAACAAAGTTCGTTTACCCACAAGCGAACGCAGTATACACGGGCGTAGCGATGAACATATTATTAATCCTTCTGCTACTGACTGGATCCCCCTTCCGACGGAACCTCCACAGAGCACTAGGATTCACATCATACTATATGTATCTATTCACAGCAAACATGTTGTTACCCCTGTTGCGACCCTAACTTCAGCGGCACATACTTGTCTTTCGTCATGTACACAATGTCAGGTTCGCCTGGCACTGCTTCACGCGTGGTCACTTTCTCCAAACTCTCTATCGCTCCAAACTCTGTCGACACAGTGATAGTCCGCGCATGCTTACTGCGACAGTCCGAGGTTGCGAATGGTTCAAATTATTTTACATAATAATGCACTAATCACAAATTATTATAAGCTAAGTTGAGAGGACCTTCTGCATACCATCCGCGTGCCAGAGCTGCCAAGTAGAGAAAATGAACTTCATAGCCTTAACCGATTTGCTAGCCCATGTGCCCTCTGGCGTCCACGTGCGAGCAGGCGGTGATTTGCCCCAGCCTCCCTCTGGATCCTCCCAGTTGCTCAGAATTTGGATCACAGCCAGACGAACCTCCAAGCTAAGGATCTTGCCTATCTGCCTTGCCAAGTGCCTGCTCATCTCCACGAGTGACAACTGTATCTCTTTCCACTCATCCTTCGCGAACGCGGGTACCGGGCCCTTTCCTCTCACACCTTCAAGGCCGTAAATATCTACCGTCCACTCGTTGCTTGTAGATCCATGGTCTAGCAGCGTTACCTCCCTCTTCCCCGAATGAGTAATTTCTGCTGCTATCCTCTGTATCCAACGCAAATTATCCACCGTGCCATGCTTATCCGCGAACAATTTGTAGCCATGCCGAAATAGTTGGAAGCCCTGTGTTAGCACACCGTCCACAAAATCCTTGAGAGTACGCACAGGCTGCCAACACAACATCGGCCTTGCGGCAGCGTCCCACGCAATCATCTTCTTGGTGACAACAGACATGCTGTCTGAAAACATAAAAGGCACAACACTGGTTTCACGATATGAAGTAAAATCGCCACTGAATTCCTCATCAAGTTCTTTCCTTTCCATACACACAGCTTCTTGCACTACGGCACGGAAGGAATTTTTCTCACGGTACGTAAACCGAGAAAACTTTGTGCCAAATCCCGGCGTCAAAAAGTACCTCAAAGAGAGAGAGAGAGAGAGAGAGAGAGAGAGAGAGGAAAGAGAGAGAGCGAGAGAGAGAGAGAGAGAGAGAGAGAGAGGGAGGGAGGGAGGGAGGGAGGGAGGGAGAGGGAGAAGAGAGTGAGAGGGAGAGGGAGAGAGAGAGAGAGACAAGGGGGGGGGGGGGTGGGCACATATCACACAATGCGCCAGGCACAAGAAAGAGAGAGAGAGAGAGAGAGAGAGAGAGAGAGAGAGAGAGATAAAGAGATAGAAGACAAAGGAAATATATACCTGATTACAAGCCTTGCCACCCTTCTGGTAACGTCTCTTGCAAAGCTCTCCTGCCAGGCAGCGTAGAAGATCTGCAGGCAACTCTCGCTTACAAACCAAACCTGTCGCCAGACGGTCTAGGATCCACGAGTACCTTGTGACACACACAATAATATAATGTTATAGCAGCTTAACGCGAAATGATGCATCCAGACATACTATGAATGTGATGTTTACTTGCAACACGCTAAAACAATCTGCGTCTTTTGGTCGCTGAGGTCCACTAGGCCGATCAGTTCATCTTCATCGCCACCTACTCCTTGGCTTGGCGTTTGCCTCTGCTTCCTCTTCCAGCCCTTCCGCCCGTCCGTCGTCGTATTCTTATCCTGCATCGTCTGGTCCGCAATCTCCTCAATTACCTCCGTCTCCTCGCCCTTCTCCGTACTGACATCTTGATTCATCTCCGCCCCCTCCTCCATCTCCTCGTCCCCTCCTTCACCCCTCCTCCATCTTGGTCCATCTACGTCCACTCCTCCGCACCGAATCTTAGGCAAGAGGTACCGACTGTTCCGAGTCGCTAGGCTGCTGATCCGCTGATACTGTAACAGTACTCTCCAAGCCCGAGCTCAATTTGTCTCCGCTTGGTAATGTCACTGGTAACTTCGTCACTGTATGACATGCGGTAGCGAGGCAATGGAGGGAAGAAGAAGAAGAAGAAGAAGAAGAAGAAGAAGAAGAAGAAGAAGAAGAAGAAGAAGAAGAAGAAGAAGAAGAAGAAGAAGAAGAAGCAGGAGAAGGGGAAAGAGGAGCAGAAAGAGGAGAGGAGAACGAAGAAAAGAAGAATGGGAGAAGGAGGAGGAGGAGAAAAAAAATTGCCCGTGTGATAAGTCACAGGAAGCCCAAGAGCAATAGAAAAAGTAGGGGGAGGAGAAGGAGAAGGAGCAGAATGAGAAGAAGAAGAAGCAGAAGAAGAAGAAGAAGAAGAAGAAGAAGAAGAAGAAGAAGAAGAAGAAGAAGAAGAAGAAGAAGAAGAAGAAGAAGAAGAAGAAGAAGAAGAAGAAGAAGAAGAAAGAGGAGGAGGAGGAGGAGAAAAGAAAAAAGGAAGAGAAAAAGCCGCAGAACGCAAAGACAAAGAAGAAAAAGAGTAAGAAGAAGAATAATAATAATAATAATAATAATAATAAGAAGAAGAAGAAGAAGAAGAAGAAGAAGAAGAAGAAGAAGAAGAAGAAGAAGAAGAAGAAGAAGAAGAAGAAGAAGAAGAAGAAGAAGGAGGAGGAGGAGGAGGAGAAGAAGAAGACGAAGAAGAAGAAAAAGAAGAAGAAGAAGAAGAAGAAGAAGAAGATGAAGAAGAAGAAGAAGAAGAGGAAGAAGAAGAAGAAGAAGAAGAAGAAGAAGAAGAAGAAGAAGAAGAAGAAGAAGAATAAGAAGAAGAAGAAGAAGAAGAAGAAGAAGAAGAAGAAGAAGAAGAAGATGATGATGATGATGATGATGATGATCAAGACGAAGAAGAAGAAGAAGGAGGAGGAGGAGGAGAAGAAGGAGAAGAAGAAGATGAAGAAGAAGAAGAAGAAGAAGAAGAAGAAGAAGAAGAAGTAGTAGTAGTAGTAGTAGTACTACTACTAGTAGTAGTAGTAGAAGAAGAAGAAGAAGAAGAAGAAGAAGAAGAAGAAGAAGAAGAAGAAGAAGAAGAAGAAGAGGAAGAAGAAGAAGAAGAAGAAGAAGAAGAAGAAGAAGAAGAACAAGAAGAACAAGAAGAACAAGAAGAAGAAGAAGAAGAAGAAGAAGATATCGCAGGATCCGGCAACCATGTATCGTTCAGAATACAGAATTAGTTCCGTGCGAAACGCAATCCACCCTTTTGTTTCATAAATATAGGTCTTGAATTTCTCAAACGGAACGTACTCTGGCCCTAACTCCCATGGCTGTAGTGGTATGCGTACACCGTTGTAGACGCTCTCGACGTACGAATGCATTGTAGTACCTGCTTCCCTCGCATCATCCCATTCCTTCAGCACTTCTTGCACCTGAACTCCCCGATCCCTGGCACACCTTTCGGAAATCAAATGCGCATCAAAGGCTGGGAAAAAAGACTTTACAAACACCGTTACGCTTCCTGGAAAGGTTACTTGCATTATCTGCTCGCCATCAGTCCCCACGATCCTTTTCTGCAACCACATAAAAGCATTCACTGACAATTACCCTGGTAATTTGTCAAAATTTGGTTAATTACCCGGGGAAATTACCTACTTGATTTTATTTACTATGAATAACAAAAAGGTCCGATCGGCCACGGTTTGTTTTCGTAAGCTTAAGAACCCAAACGCAATGTTTAGAGGGCTAACGCAAATGATTTTAATAATAATAAAAAATTCAAATTCAAAATTTTGAATTTCAAATTGAGGAAATTACTTAGGAAATTACACAGGAAATTACATGATTAATTATAGTGCTGATGATATTCAAATGTCAAAGTCAAGTATCATATTATTAATCCGATCGGCTGCGACTTGTTTCCGTAAGCGTAAGAACCCAAACGCAAATGTTTAGAGACTGCTAACGCAAATAATAATAATAACAATAATAATAATAATAATAATAATAATAATAATAATAATAATAATAATAATAATAATAATAATAATAATAATAATAATAATAGTGCTTCTCTGTCAATGGCTGATGCATTTCTGCACATGCGCCTCCATCGTCTCACCCGTGAGGGGAGTACGAAGAATTGACGATAAGCTCTAATGACACCCCCGCAAGGGCAGTTCCAACACTTCCAGACGGGCCGGTATGTTCAATGAAAATACTGGTCCAGAAATAGACCGGTATGTTCAATGAAAATACTGGTGGCACCGACGGGAATCGAACTGGCGACAGGGCCCAGATGGTAGAACTTGACCACTGAGCTATCACGGTGTCCAAATAATAATAATAATAATAATAATAATAATAATAATAATAATAATAATAATAATAATAATAATAATAATAGACTTATCAGTCAATTGGCCTTTGATCCTGTCGGACATGTGCCTCCATTGGTAGCAAGGGACCGTTCGGTGACGCGGCTCCGCTCCAAAGACTCGACTGGCGGTGCAATGTGCAAATGAGCGTGCTGTGCATGTGCAAGTGGGTGCAAGGAGTGAGAGGAGTTATCTGCCGAGAAGAAGTCCGCGACGCTGCGCTGACCTCCACCTACAACAGATCTAGCCAGACATTCTACCTGACTAGGCCTTCCCCTCCTTCTACCCACCTCCTGAACGACCGTGAGGTCGATCACCTCCTCCTCCTCCTCCGCCCCCTCTGCCTCCCTGGTCTGCGCCTCCAACTCCTCCCACTCCTTCCAGATGGTGGCAACAAACCTTCCTAACTCCTCCTCCACCTCTTCTGGGACAGGGATAAACAAAACGCCGAGCATCGCCGCCATCTTTTCATCCTCCCCCTTCAGCCATTCCACTTTGAAGAGCCTCATCTCCTCCTCTGCCTCCCGCAGTTCCCTGTGATAAAGCCCTCCTCGATTCAGCATGAGGGGCTGCCGGGCTTGCGCCTCATCGATAAACTTAAACAGTGCCTCACGAGAGCTCGCAAACGTTGGGCAATGCAGCAGGAAGTGACGTAACGACTCGTTAACCTCAGTGCCACACAAGGCGAAACAGCTTGAGCAGTCCGGCGAGCATGAGCCAAATTTGGATCGGTAGAGGCGAAGGCGATTGTTGCAGCTCAACAATCGCCTTCTGATAAGGTTGTGACTTCCCCCCTCCAGCGCCCGCCAACGTGGGAAAGCAGAGCGGGAAGACATCTGGCTAAGCAGCACCCTAAGCCCATCAGAGGGCTTAGCCTGCCGCTCCCAGCCAGCTACTTCCTGCCGGACAGACCATTGCTTTACCACCTCGTTCCAGTTCGCCAGAGCGGCCCGCCAGTCCTTATCATCTACCGTGCCATCTTCGTTCACGACCCGCTTGAGCGCATCCAAGCCCTCCCGCAGCCTGTGATCTGCTAAGATCAAATTTTCCGTATCTTCCTTCCATTTGCACCGACCCGTGTTGTAAAGCCTGCGTGTTAGCGCTGTGTTGCCCAGTAACTCGATGCGCCCTAGGAACCGAAGCCGGGCCGCCTTGGCAAGGATGCTAAAACTCGGCGTGCGGCCTAAACCCCTGGTGATGCAGCCGCTTGTGCGCGTACCAACACCCAAGATGACCCGCAGGGGCGCTACCAACGCGCCCTCCAGCTTACTCAGCTTGTTGGCGCCCGGCAGATCCCAAAAAGCCGATGCGTAAAGCAACTTTGCGCCAACCATTTGCTGCCAATTCATCAGCCGAAGACGCGCTGGAACTTCATGGGCAATCCAGAGGGGGTAGCAGGCAGCCGTTCCCGCTACAGTGATTTCCGCCGCCCGCTTCGCTTGCGGTTTATCGGAGAGGGTGTCCGTGAGCAGAACTCCCAGGTATTTGTAGTGGTCGGTGACGTTGAGAACCTTGCCCCGGAACCTCACGCATGGGGGCGACTTTTTTGACTTGGCGTGCCCGTATATCGGCATGACTTCCGTCTTGCCCGGTTTCAGGTTGATTTCAAGCCGATAGTCCTCCACGAATGTCGCCACGACATTTACAATCTGTTGAAGCTCCGTGACACTATGCGCAATTACCGCAACGTCGTCGGCGTAAAGCAGGGTCCGTATGTCTTCGATGCGGTTGAGGTCCTCGATCTCCAACTCTTTCGCGATTCGGACCGTTAGCTCATCCATGAAGACGTTGAACAGCGACGGTGACAACGGCGACCCTTGCTGAACTCCCATCTCTTCCAGCACTTCACCAGTGAGTTCGCCATCGACTAGCACTCGCGATGACGTTCTTCGGTAAAAACGCCGCAGAATGCGATAGAACTTGCCCTGTACCCCCATCTGGGTTAGCCTCTGAAACAACCCGGCCCGCCAAACCGTAGGGAATGCCTTTCTCAGATCCACGAACAAAACGAAAGAACGGAGGCCAGCTTGTTGTCTAAGGCGCAGACGTTCCTTAAGGACAAAAATCTGGTCCCCCGTACTACGTTTTGGCCGGAACCCACCCTGCTCTGGGCGCAGCCTGCCCGGCTGATCGATGAAAGCCGTAAGCCTCGCCGCCATAAGGGACAGATACATCTTACCCAGACAGCTCAGAATCGCGATGTCTCTCCAATTTTCCGGATCGGTTGGGTCGCCTCCTTTTGGGATGTTGACGATAATCGCTTTGCCCCAGTCGCTGGGGGTGTATTCGCACGATTTCAACCAGTTGAAGAAGCGCACCAGAAAGCTCACAATCCGCGTGCCTCCGTACTTGAGC
>WBZZ01002212.1:5000-28921 GCA_019918135.1 Paulinella micropora | reverse complement strand
AAATTTTCCTTAGTGATTTCAATTACCAATCCTTGACAGCGTGGTAGCAATTCCATAACTTTTTGAAAACTTAGTATAGTAAGAAAGATTTAGATTTGGATGTAATGATTATTACAAAAATCATAGTACTTTTTAAAAAGGTCACTTCGTTTATTTACGTAGATTTCTACTTGTTTACAGACTTGGGTTGCAAAGTACGAACACGATGAACGTAGATTGTGGGTTGGTGAGGTGTGATACTTGAAGATGAATGTGTAGTACTTGAAGGAGTGCTTCAAGTCCAACTAATATGTTCAAGTATCAAAATTTTCATTTCGGAAAGATTTCTCAGCCGTTTCTCAGGAAGTCTGTTTCCTTGTCGGGTGCCACAAATTTACCGCACATGCGTGTTCACGGGAAATCAGGGGAAAAGGTAATAGATTGTGGAAAAAAGACAATAGTTGATGTTTGGTAAAAACTTTGAATTAATAGTTTGAAGTCATTTCTGAACGAAATCGAAAACTAGTTACAATAGTGAAGTCGAAACGTCGTCCAGAGGAGAATCTAACGGGCCGGTCAAAAACAGTAAAATTTCAATGGTAGTGGTTTTGGCAGCTGGTTAAAGTGCTCAGTCTGATAAAGTCAGTCTGGGAAAAAATAAACTACAATAAAAAGACGAAAGACTACCACTGTATCTGTGTGGATGTCTATTTTACCTATCAATGTAAGTTATATATTATTTCATATCATTGACTTGGGACAGGAAAAAGTGATTCAGCAAAATAAAGTGTAGATATGTGGAAAAAAGACAATAGTTAACATTTTCTAAAAAGTTAATAAGTAAACTTCTGGGAAATAAATTGATCTGTTAACAGCAGTTTAATCCTGCTTTTCTGCACAAGTGTTGCCTGGATAATCCGGCTTCTCCTGGAGCTATCGCGGCCCGGCTCGAGACATCTTCCTCGCACGCCACCGCTTCCCCGTCCTCACTCGCCTCTCCCTCTCACCCCACCGCTCAACCTCCACGCGGACGGGCGATCCGCTTTCCAGCAAACTTCACGAAGTGGTGCAAGATCCTCTGGGCTTTACCGGTACTAAAGGGTGGACAAACAGAGCCAGGACAATGAGTGGCCGCATACGTCCCTGACTGTGCGGTCGCTTAACGGTCCAGGCGCGTTGTTTCGCCCTTATCTTTATAGTCCGGCCAGAGGAAACTGTGTCTTGCCCTCCGCCGGGCACTGTCCTACAGGCAGAGCGCATCTAGGATCAAGAGTCCAGTGACAGGAAAGACAGTGTCCGCACCCGACTGTGCCGGTGTGGCCGCTGATCGGTCCAGACACTGGGCCCCTGTCTCTAGAGTGGTGGCTCGCCCGAGGAGTAATCACAGTGTTCGGTTCTCCTGGTCCCTTCCCTCGCCGTACCCCTCCGAACGGCGGTTTCCTGGGAAGTGACGCGCCTGTCGACACTACCTTGCTAGCACAGTACCCGTGACGCCAGGGATTGCTGGGCCAGGGAAGACGGTGGCTGTAACCCACGTGGAGGGTACGGTCGCTGAACGTCTCAGGCACTCTCTCTTCCTTCCCGTCTCTAGTTACAGGCCGGTATTAGGTCTTCGTGTCAGGCTACCTGGTAGGCCCGCCGCATACGAGCCCAAACCAGGCCCCGTGAAGTTCCGTGACTTCTGGCACAGCCCCGACTGCCTTGAGTGTTGGTGGTAGCCAGGTCTGACGAACCAGGGAAGGCAGTGACCGTCACCCCTGTGTGTGGTGTGGCCGCTGACCGTTCCAGGTACGCTTTTCTGGGTCCTACCATCACACCTGCAGAGACTGGACCCATGTGCCCGTCACTCAAGCTGGAATCGATTACGCTTTACCGAGATGCGGTCAAGCCGCCATCGCCAGGCCAGGCGTAGTCAGCGATCTAGGCAGACTGGGGCCCCGAGGCCTAGAAACCTGGACGTGAAAACCCAGTCCAGCGCTGACACCTCTCCGCCACCTTTCCCAGTATGGCCCATGGGCGCCTTTCTCTCTGCACTCGCAAGTCTGCTCCAGCCACTACTGGGTTCTTTCGTGAGGACCCCCAACGGCTTCCTGGGGGGACACGTCCTGGCGGAAGCGGGGCGCGCCCTAAACCGATCGGCCGCGACTCAACTGGCCCACAAACCTGTTGCGGCGCAAGGGCTGGCTATCGTCTACCGCCACATTATTGATCTGGACCCGCGTTTCCAGCATCCCGTTCTGGAGGAACAAGCGGCGCAGTTGGGATCACAGTACCGTATTCAGGTTCCACCGGCGGCACGCATTCAGGCGCGGACTGACGACCTGAAGCATGCCCTACGGCTCATCCTCCGCGACCTATGTACTAGCCCGGCGGCTTCGCTACACTACAGACCGCCTACCGAGGAGGACTGGCTCCATGCGCCTGCGGCACCGGGGACCCCTGCCCGTCAACAGCTACAGCTCCGATGGAAACGCGAACATGTTTGTGCCACCTGTCATTGGTACCATGTCTCATCGAACGCCTGCAGCCCACTTCTGGAGGTCACGGCCCCTCCACAGCCCACGGACGGGAAGTCCCCAGAGCCCACGGGAAACCCCCCCTCCGTTGCGGACTCCCCTTCGATTTGCCTCGAATCCCTCATCGAGGCTCTACTTCGGCCGGGAGCGCGACAGTTGGGGTACGGGAACCTCTCATGCTACTGCTCCCAGCAACAAGATAAAGTAATCTCCTTCCGGGTATCCCTGGACTCTCCGCCCCCTCCTTTCCTTTTCGTCATCATCAACCGTCCAGAGACCCCTCGAGGACCTACGGAACCTTTTTTCGCTGGAGATGTCTCCTTTTTTCCCTGCCTGCTACATGACGGCGAAGACAGGAAAATACATCCGGACGAGGGGCGTCACTTTCCACCCGGAGGAGTACAAGGACAGCAAGCTGAGGTATCGGTCTTTTGGATGTCAAGATGCTACATTCCCACGGAGCTTCCTGGATTATGATGGGGAACGCAAGCACCCGAGATACACCACTCACCGTCAGAATCACCTTTGTGTTGGACTGCTCCCGGGAACGATCATACCACTAGGTGGAGCACTAGTAGCCATCCTCTACCAGCGCGCCGACACCATCGAAGGCAAAGTCCATGACTTCCCAACCATGGAGGTACCGCTCCCAACTCATACTGCGGATCTTTTCTCAGCCCTTAATCGGAACCCCCCACCTCCGATTCACACTTACATCCCCCCCTGCCCTTCGTTATACCACACCTGGACGGAGGGACGGGTAATCTCTATCCAACCACCTCTCTTGCCCTCGAAGCGTGATCACAACCAACGCCGCATTTGCCCGTGGGAAAACCTCTACTTAACCATTTGCAGAGTCGTCCTCTCCTCCAAACCCTCGTCCCCTCCCCGAACCCTGGTAGCAGCGCCGGACGAACACGACATAATCGGATACCATGGCGGCGGAACGTTCGTAGCACCAGCACCGAGGGGCTCAGCCATCACAGCGGCGTTCCCCCAATCCCTCTGGGACTGGCTCAGGAGTGTCTTTCGCTGCCGTGTTAACGCCGGACTCATCTACGCCCTCCCACGGGGCACAGGTGAGGACACGAAAATGCCCTGGGATCTCTCCCAGGACTTCAGCACCAGCCTGCCAAACGAATTTTTTGTGGAGGTCCTTCTGACGGATACACCCCACGACTTCACCGTCTCCCCTCTGTTCACCCACCTCCAGGGATACCCACCCCCTCCTCCCCTCCTTCCCCTGGCCCTGCCCCCCCCCCCCCCCCCGACGGGAGGGACACGGATCTTTCTATGCCACCGTCTCTCGGTACGCCGCCCCGATCTGGCCCAACGAGTTCCCGTCCTAGCTTGGGGAGTCCGCTTCATGCACCTCCCCGGTGTGCGGAATTCTCCCGAGTGGAACAAAGGCTCTTCCGCAATTCCCTGCCTCATCTGAGGGACGCTGTGGAGCCATTTCCTGGCACGCCGCCGCGGAACCCTACCCCTGCTCATCCAGACCCCCCCCCTGGGACTATTCCTTTGACCAACAGGGAGTAGTCAAGACGGGGCCTGGTGACCCACCTTAAACTTTCCAGCCCGAAAAGTTGTTACTTCTTTCATGTGGCCCAATTCGAGGATACCAGCTTCCCCAAGTCGACTGGTCCCCGGGCTCATCGGACCATTGCCATTCTTCCTTGGCCCTGCGAGCAAACGGAATCTACCATTCGTTCTACGCTTCAGGAGGCAGGCCTGGAATTTGGATGCGCCTGGCTCGAATTACCCGATCGCGCTGACGTAGTACCCCACCCTGCGGCCCCCACCCGACTTGATCTCTGCGCCCTCATGTCCCTGCGGGTTCCCGGGACCTATACGCATGGTACTGTTTGCGGACCACCAAACCGCCGACTTCTCCCACCCTCGATCCTGATCTTTGACCAACGGTTGATCTGCAAACTCCTTCACTGGGAGTGGCCCCTTGCCCCCGGGAGCCACGAATGGAACAGGGAGATGCTCGATCCCCTCACCGCCGGGGCCAATCTCCGCCTGTTCCGACGTCTTCATGCCAACTGCAGCCACGAGGCCCCCGTGCCAACTCGCCCCCCTGACCCGACACCGGGCCAGGCTCTACTCCTGCTGGATGCTTACGTCGCCCGCTCGTCCAGCTGGAGCGAGTCCTTCTTCCAGTTAGAACGTGCCCTCCTTTTGGGTAGTATTCGGGGCGCCCCTGCGGAGCGAAGATCGGTGGAATTCAGCATCTTCTACGATGGATCTGCCATCCCCACCTCTCCAGGGGATAGTCTACCCGATGTTCGACAGGCCCTCAACGCTCTTGGCACCGTCACCCGGCTGGTGTCTATTCCACGCACCACCCGTTCAGAGATTTTCCTCCCTGGAGGACCCGACCGTCGACAATGGGCCGCCTCCTACCAGGTGACTTTCCTGTCACATGCCGTGGCAGCCTACAGCGTAAATACCTTCATCCATGGGGACAAGTGGACGGCAGGTGGAGAACGCTTCATTCCCTTCTCTCCACCTCCCACCGACGAGGAGGTTATCGCGGCGGAAAGTGCGGAGTGGGAACAGGCCCAAGAGCGGCTACGTGGTCGTTGCACCCGTGAGGCCATAATCCAACCGCCCACAACTTACCGCGACACCCCCGCCCCGGGGGCCATCGAGGCGCTCCCGGCCTGGAAGGAGCTACATGAGAGCAGGCAGAATTTCCGCCAAGAGTTTGCGATCCTCGGCTCCCATCCCTCCAACCACACCTACATCCGGTTTGGTAGAGGCGGAGTTGGAATGCACAGCTCGGGGCAGCCTATCTCGAAGAATTTTCAGGAGGTCAACTTTATCCCGGAGGGGAAGTCATGGGCTAGCATCCAAAAACGGATCCCCAAAGGGTCCAGCTGGGCTGGAATGGCCTACAGAGTGGGACTAACGGCACTGCTCCCTTTTCAGACAGGCGAGGTGTGGGACTCAGACCCTCCTTTCCCCAGCCCATGGGGAAAGAAGCAGATTCCTATACTACGCCCAGACCAGCCGTGCGACTGCTCTTCCCTATGGACCCCTCACCCCCACCCAAGGGGCCGGTGGATTACCCTGCCCCCCTCTCCTGGCTCTTCTCCTGGCTCTTCTCCCCGTCTCCCGGCCCCCGTCGCCCGACCAGAGGCCCCAGGCATCCGGCAGAAACGAGTCCCCCTACTGGAGCAAATCCGGGCCCCTGAGACTCAGCGCCGCTTCATTTCCGCCTTTCCGCTAGGGTGGGTCATGCTTACTGCTCACGCCCGAAGATGGAAGCGGCTCCCTGTTGAACTTCCAAAGAGTGGCGCAGAAGGGCGCCATTGGCTACGACCACTGTCAGACGATATGTGCCCCGCTCATGCTGGTCCCATTTCCATGGATCTGGAGACACGCCGAGATCTTTGGCACAAGGCCCTAAACAGTGTCTTCCCATCGGTGGACATGGCAGGCAGCCCCCCCTCTTCACCGAATCGGTACCGGCGCCGGCACAAACAGAACAAGAAGTCTGCCCTGGCCCCCCTGGAGGCCCCGACTGTTCCCAAGCCAACACCCAGCATCTGCCCGATCTGGACTCATGACACTGCTACGGAGGAAAGCTTTCATGTGCCAACGGCAGTAGTGGAGGAGGTGGAGAGTGGAGGATGGCTTCACACCGACGTGATACACTGGTTCATACGTGAGCTCGAAGTCCAGGCACGTACCAATCGATGTCTCCTTATCGGACCCGATTTCTCTTGGAAAGTCCGGACCCAAGGGAAGTCTCGAAAGGACATCCTGTACATGGCTTTGAAGAACCAGCCCGTCGACCCGGGGTACGAGCATGTTCTCATCCCGCTTAACATCAGCGAACGTCACTGGGCACTCCTGGTGATTTCTACATCACTACGACGAAGAGGACCCGGCAGAGCAGTCGGCTCGGTGCCTGCAACGGCTAAGTCTGGATCACGAGACCTACCGCTCGTCCTCTTCTTGGACTCCTTACCATCCTGCACAGCGAGCTGCCCCAACTTCGATCTCAAACAGATCCTCACGTCATGGTATCAGAACCTTAATCGAGTGGGATTCCTCTCCACTTCACCGTTACCTGGATACATCTGTGTCCCTGTACCAAAACAGGAGGGGGGGCAGGATTGTGGCCTGCACATGCTCTTCCACCTGCAACGAGTAGCCCTGAACCCCTCGTGCCTTTCTGCCGACGCGCCCCTGTCCCTAGCAGAGATGCCGGATATGGGTGAGTTTCGTGGAAACGTCTTCCGGCGACTCAAGCATGCGCAGACCGTCCACCCAGAAATGACATCTCTCAGCAGTCCTCCTACTACCGCGACGGATCAACCTGTGGAGTTCACACGGAAGGTCAAACGCGGCCATGCAGAATGGCGCATGCAGGTTATCGATGGGCGCGCTGGCAGGGACAAAGTTTTACCTCCCGCAAAACGACGCATTTGGGAAGTGACCGACCCATCAGCCTACCGAGATGTTCACCTCAACCGCGAACGTCACATACGGGCTGACCATGAGTTCGAGGCCCGGAACGCCCAAGTGACCCGGGCTTTTGCTAGCCTCCTGAACGGCACGCGGAAAACGAAGACCGCCATTCTTCGACGTCGGTTGTTCCTTCGCCTATCGCGGACGTTCCGGCTGACCCAGGCGGCCCTGTACTCTGACGCTTCCCAGGCTGGATACTGGAGCCCTCCCAGCTCGGATGACGAAAAAATTGACGCGACATCCTTTCGCCTACACCTCGGCAACACTTCACAGGACAGACCAGAACGCGATAGGCAACAGAGATCCCCCTGGAGCCTTGGCCTAGTCCGGGAAGTGGGGATGGCGGAGACTTCCTTCACCCTTCAGGATAGAGAGATAATTGTGCTTGACTCCCTAGCGCCCTGGGAGTCGGGACCGGACCCACCGTCGCTAAGATCCGGTAAGGAGCCCCGATGCCTAAACCCCGCCGAGGACCCGGTCTCTGACATTAAGCCCCAGGTAGAAGTGGTATCGAGTTCGCCCGCACAGGCCGAGGACGGCCCCGGCCAACGGGAGGCCAAGAACTATGCACTCCAGGAGGACTCTGCCCCCCCCCCCCCGGATGTCAACGGAGACGAAGCTGCTCGCACCTATGGGGTTGTCGCCTGACCACACAGGGGTACGGATGTTCTCACCCCCCCCCCCCCCCAGAAGTCAATCCGACAAGGGCGTCTATCGCGGAGACAATGGAGCCCAGCAGCGTACCGACAGGAGATCAGCGCGTGTCGCCGACGTCAGAAATGTCCCAACGGATGGGAGACATAGTCGCTGCCACTCACCCCCCACGTCCGCCGGCGGATCCTGACTGGAACGACGAGCTGCAAGGGTAGTGGGAAACCCTTTCTCCAGCCGAGAAGGTGGCGCAGATAAACCTCTTCGACTACCTGCTGGAGGAGGAGATGGAGGATTTTCCCGATGAAGCGGAGGGGAAGACAGAGAGGCGTCCGACCCCTCCACCTCCCTCGGATTCCGCGTTTATTGCCCCAGCTAAAGAGGACTTTCCCAGCAGAGGAGAGCCTGCCCCCGCTCGGTCTGTCCCACTGGCCCCTGGCTCCGGGAGCTCCGGATCACCACATCGCGCACCACCTTTTGCCGCCCCCCCTGTCCCCTCCAGGCCGCCCTCACCTCCCTTCCCACCTGGTACCTCTTCTGTGATCTCTATCTCTCCCCACATGGGGCCACCTTGCCCCTCAGTGGGACGCCCCACGCACACGGTCGCTGGCACCTCCCCCCTCATGCCTACCTCATCGCCCGCACCGCCTTACGTTCCGATCTTCCGCACCGCCTTACCCCGGAGCCCGGGGACGCCTTTGGGCCCACCGAGACCCTGACGTCGCAGAGTCATGCAGGCACCCTTCGTGCCAAGGAGACGCCAGAAAAGAGGCAGGCTTTTCCAGCTCCCTCAGCACCCACAACCGTGGACCCCGCCCCGGATGGTAGTCCCAGCAGAAGGGAGTCCTCCTCCGAGAGCACCGCTCCACGGTCCGCTGGGCCCGCAGACCCTGACCCTCCCACTCTCGCAATGCCCCTTGCTCCTCTTTCGGACCCCCCTGACCTGCCCCTTTCGATTCTGGAGGTGACGGCCTCTCCAGCTGACATCCCCCCCATCCCCTCGACCTGGGGCAGACCTCCAGGGCATTGCCACGTACCAGTAGCCCCTTCTCCCTCTCCTGCCTTGCCTACTTCATCTGATACCGCCCCCCCTTCCCAAATCACGGTCCCTTCTCCTGATTCGGGAAAGGAGGCAGTCAACGCGGTGGGAGATCCCTGACGTCGATCGAGCGGACCCCCAAGAGCCCCCCTACGTTACCCATCCCTCTCCCTCCGGATCCGCCAGCTCCCCAGTACGACGCTGAGCCCGCTAGGCTGACGAACGACGAGACCCAGGGGACCAGTCGGAAGCCCATTCCCCCCAGCCACCCCTCGGAATCTTGGTCCATTCCCAGCGGGATACCAAGGAACCCCGGGAGGACCTCCGGACTGCGTGCTCCCGCCCGCCCCCTCCCCGGGAACCCCCCCCCCCCCCCCCCCAAGTCCAACGATCGCGCCCCCCCACCGAGGCGACGCTCTAGGTCATTCAGCCCACGGGGCAAAGAGCGCTCACAGTCTGCGTCCCGCGCCAGATCCTCCCGCCGCAGCTCACCCGCACGCACGGACTCCCGTGGGTCACGTTGGATCCCTTCCGGGTCGCGCTCAACTGACGCCGACCGACTTCACCGCGCGCACGCACGACAGCAGCCCCACCATGAGGAGGGTCGGGGTGGGGGCAGAGCAGTCTTCACACGAGCGCCCCCCCCCCCCCCCCCACGAGGGCTCCCGAATGGAGCGGGAAGGGCCAAAGACGTCCCACTGGTTTCTCGCCCTCACCCCCCCGCGGAAGAAGAAGGCCCCGCTCACGCAGCCGCGACGTGCCCCACCAGCCTAAAAATTGGAAGCGAGATAGACGTTCTCGGTCCCGTTCCCCCGAGGAGGACTTCGACTGGCTAGGACCGGGTCTGGTTCACGATCGCCGCGGCGTCGCCAGGAAGGGAGCTACAGACCAAGGGATGGGTCCCGACTCCGCCCCCGGGACCAGGACCGGTCTAGACCACGCCGGCCGGGACCCCCCCCCCCCCCCACCCCTTCCCTTCGTCGTGGCCACCATCCCTCCTCTACCGAGTCAACTCGTCACCGAGGCGGAAACTCCAACCGTACGCGATCCTCCTCGTCCTCCTCTACGTCCTCCACTCTGTCCACCCCGGCGGATCCCCCCCCCCCCCCCCCCCCCGACCGCCCTCCTCCTACGGCCCCGCCGTCATCTTCACCCAAGCGGCCTCCACAGTTGTCCCCTCAGCGGTCTCCGACGACCGCCCCGCGGTCCACTGGTGCACCCCTGACTCCGACCGATCTCCCGACGGGCCCTCCAGCCTCCGGCAGCATACCCGACCCCGGAGCTCCGCCACCGCCCAAGTTTGTCTTCCTTAAGTCGATGCCGCGAGGGGATCTGATGGCCACGGTGGACCTGCCCACCTTCCTGTCATCCGACTGTCACCTGGGACCCGACCTCGTCCGAGAGGTTGGTGCTAGTATCCACCACAAGTACAGCTCCAACCTGGACTGGGTAGACAGAGTCTCCCATGGTGACTCCCCCCGTAGTGCAGCCCTCAAGAACATTGTCAGCCACGTCAATTCTGGCAGCGCAGGGGGCTCACTCCAGGAAGCCAGACAGCAGGATTTGGAACAAGCGTACAAAGAAGGGTGGCTTACCTTGTTGGACCTCCTGCCCAGTTCGGTCATCAGCCGAACAAAGGCGTGGAACTCCCAGGCCGCATGCATGCCCATCCTCCAGAAGCGGAAGCAGTATAGATACGCACGCCGACGTCTGCAGCGGAAACGTAAACGACCCAAACTCGCCAGCCCTCCGACCCCCCTGGCTGCTGCTGGCCACGTGGATAAGTGACAAATCCCCCCTCTACCGCAACTACAGGCGCCGCCCCCTTCCATACCGATCCCCAGCACCCAGGCCCTGGCTGTCGAGGACGGACCGACCACCACTGTTTCCCAGAGCAATATCAAGACGACCACGCCAGCTGCACCACCCGCTGTCCCATCTGACATTTCTGCACAACAAGGTCAAGATGCACGGGCCAGTCCCGGCCCTCTGACGACCCTCGATGGACCTCAGGGCTATCTTGCTGTGGTGCAGAAGAAGGCCAGACTGCCCTCAGGGGGAGAGGCGAAAGGAGGCCCCGTTGCACAGGACCACCCCCCCCCCCCCCCGGGTTCCCCCCTTCCTCCATCGCCGCCACCTGAAATTATCGAGGTTCACTCCCGCCGTTCTCAAGTCACTGGATCCCGTCGCGCTCCCTCGAAAAGCTCCAACGGAGGTCTTTTCTTTGGCCCGAGGGACATACAAGCAATCCGACGGGAACGGCAACTCGCTCACCAGAGAGTGGCTACCATTGAGGAGCAGGAGGACGTGATGGCAGGTTTTTACGAGGAAGAATCCGCTGGATATCGTCCCCGACGCTCTTTTGTGAAGAAGATCGCTAGTGCTCCACCTGCATCGACCACAAGCACTGGCCCCAACCAGAGCAATTCGTTGTCTATAAAAGATCAGGGGGAGTATTCAGGGGTTGGAATTATTTCTAAGGGAAAAGGTCGTCCTGCCCGTACCCGTCAAGCTCTTGCGGTACTACCTACTCTTCCCTACAGGGGTATTAAGAACCCGGATGACCGGCATTGTTTCTTAATTAGTGCAGCCCAACTTCTGGCCTCTTTTCCCAAACTCTCGTCTTTCCTACGGAACTGGGCTTTGGCACGCCCGCCCAGGTCCATGCTCGGACCCCAGATGACGGCTACCAGCGCTATCATTAATACGTTGGACGATCTCCGCCCGCAGGTGGGGCACACCACACAGGAATTCAAGCCTCTTTCCTGCGCCTGGTTCCGCTACCCTGTTGTTCTCCGCAGCGTGTGCCCCGGACCGGACGTCCACGGCGGCGGCGACACCGGACTGGCAACACGGGGCCTACTGTTGCTTCTGCGGGACGCCGGGCCTTCCTTCCTCCCGAGTGGGGTATTTTTGGAATCCTGGCTCCCGCACGTAGTTTCGACTTCAGCATGCAGCGTCTGTTCCACTGCCTCCCAGTCATCCTCTTGGGCCCTTCCACTCTCACTTTCTATCCTGGCTGACGACTGCTCACCTTTCCCCCTTACTGAGCTTTTGGCGAGATGGCATCTTGGGGGCCCTTCCTCTGAACCTTTCCTATGCGCTCACTGCGGAGGCAATAAAGGGGTGCAGACTCGATCGATTCGTGAGCATGCAGAATGTCTTCTCCTTGACATTTATCGGCCTCTTGGGCTCCTGAATCTTCGTTTCCCCCGGTCCGCACACCACAATGTCTCTTTCCTCCCTTCGCTCTTCTTTGATCGCCGGTGGTCGCATGATGGAAAGGCGCTCTCCTACTCTCTCCAAAGCGCCATCTGCATCCAGATGGAAGGGAACGCACGCTCGCGACAGCATTCTCACGCGTTCGTTCTGGACCGGAATAGTTCCGGGGAGTGGGTCAAATGCGATGACTGTTCCGTTTCCATCCTCCCGAACAAGATGGCATGCAGGATGATTGCTGCTTATGGGGTTCAACTTTTGTTCAAGCGGACAGCTTCATCCCTTCCGGACCCCGCTGTGGTTCAACATCCTTTCCCTGCAGTCCAACGTCCGATCTTGGGACTCAGTTCCGCCCCGAAGACAAATCGACAGTTCCGACAGCGCCTCCGCAAGATCATCAGAAACCTCCGGAAGATGGCAGAAGACAAGAAGGGGGAGCATTCCTCCAATGCAGCTTCCTTCAACTCTCGGGCTTTTTCCCTGCTGGGACAGGGGCTCTCCATCGAGCGTCGTCTCCTACCCCGGAACCCTGTGCCATCCTCCGCCCCTCTAGGTTTTTCTACGGTCTACCGGGTCTACAAACGAGGCATACGAGACCACCTTCCCCAGCCGCCCGCCAAGTGGTTTAGCGAGTTCAAGCAGTCTCATGACGGGCTCAGAGGAGGTGCACAGGCCTCTCTTGCATTTGCGACACTTCGACATACTTTGGAGCGGTATCATGGCACCAACGTGATGTCGTTATCCACGCACGTTCGCGAGCCACTCCTTGCCTTTCCGCCGCAAAAAGTTGACCCCCCCTCCGCGCCACGAGTCTCCCAAGGAGCACTTAACCAATGGCTATGTCAGATGTTCCTCTTATCTCCCTCCTTTGGAGCTCAATCCCTCCTTCGAGCCAGGAAGCCTCTAGCAGAGAGGACCACCAAGGCGTTGGAATCCATCGTCCAGGATGGGAGCCTCATGCTCCTCACCTCATGGCATGCACTTTCCTCCGCCCGGGTTCTTAGATACGTCCAGCGTCGCCTCCCACGTGTGCTTATTGTTCGGGCACAGGGAATCAAGGGCCGTATCCTGCTTCATCACACATCCCGCTTCAGGTCTTCGACTACGGAGTGGGATCACGCGCCTCGCTTCATCGGCCCCCTTGGCATCACCCTGCCCGCTGTGCACTACAAACGTCTCAGGGCCATCCTGCGGCTCACCTTGCTTTTTATAGATGTCGGGGCCAGGGATGGTCTCCTGGAGCTCTATATATGCCCTGAAGAATATTTTCGATCCGACTCGGCTGTTGCCAAGGCCTCCGCGTGGATTGCTGTCGGCGTCCTCCTATGGGGATCCCAAGCGGGCGATCACCCGCTGGATTTCCCCGAGGATAATGTGTTGCCAGGAACAGGCAGTGATGACGAGGAGGACGCAATTGCTGCACTGTCGCACCTCAGTCGAGAAGAGCGGCTGGTCGAGTCCATCGCGTCTCACCGTTTGGATTCCCCCCCCCCCCCCCCCCTGCAACTCTGGATCCAGGCCCGAATCGACATTGCCCGCGCTCGGCTGGAGCATCACTACCTGCCGCAAGACATTCCGGTTGACTCTCCTTCCTCCTCCCCGCCTGGGAGTTGGGATCCTACCCTGGGCCCACCACCCCTCCCTTCCGCGGTGGAGGAGATCATAGAGTCGGCTATCCCCCCCCCCCCCCCTCGCTAACAGATTCCCCTCTTCCCCTTCCATCTTCCCTTAGCCTGGTTGGGAGAGAAGCTAGGCCTGAAGTTAATGTCGCTCCGGCGGTCTCGGGGTCCCCCCCACCGCCATTAGTGGAACCCAAGAGGTGGACACAGGCTCAGCAGGACTGTTTCCAGCAGAGTATGGCGGCGAGCATACAGATGGCCCAGCCCCCCCAAGCCGCGTTGAAGCAGGCCATCCAAGCTGCGGAAGCTGTCGGGCCTCCGAGGGTCGACGCTGCTCCTCCTAGTGCCCCTATCCCAGCCCTGCCGATTGGATACCAGGATGCCCAGCCGGCTCCACCACCGCTGAGCAGGCGGAATCCCAGACCTCCTAAGTCCAGACGGAAGATAACCAAGGTACCCCGTATGTTAACCGCACTGCAGTCCATCACGCGGGGCCTCCAACGACAAGTCCCGAGGGATCCCGGATCTCATTTAACCAGGCTCTGGCTGAACATTTGCCATACGTTACGAATGGAAGGGGATCTGGTCGGGCACATCCTGGAAGAACCACGGTCGAGTGACCCGCTAGAGATGTCATTTCTTCTACCGGACGCACTGAAGATCCTTGCCAAGGCCAGACGCAAGATTAATTCCCGTCTCGAAGATATCAAGCGCGCCAAGAGGGAGGTCAAGAGACCGAATAGGCTCCGACACAACCAAGCCTTCGACCGGAACCAGCACAAATTTCTCCTCCGGGTCCAGACGGACTCAGCCATGGAGACTCCCCCGCCAGAGACTCTCCAGGAACATTATGCAGACCTCTACCGCACCCGGGTCTCTGATCAGGCAGACGAGGAGCGCCGACTCCACCAAGTGATGGGGTCCGGGGCGAAACTGTGGATCCCTCCAGAGGACTCCAAATATAATCAGCGGGAGCTCCTTCTAGGAAGTGACAGGCTTCGGGCGCCGATCCTCAAACCGGGGGATACTATCGACAGGGGACAATTTACTAACCTGGTCTTCCGGGGAAATGCGAATCCTGACCCCCTTCCCCTCGTTCCCAGTGAGACGGAAGCTGTCATCCAGACCGATGCTGAGGCTGCTCTACAGGCGGAGGTGGAGCGGATGCGTTCCCTCTTAAGCGCCCACACGGCACCGTCTCTCCGCCAGTACTCAGTGCAGTTCCCGCCGGAGGATGATAGCGAACGAAGACCGAACCGTAACTCCAGTGAGCTCAAGAGGTGGGCGACCGCAAACCTTCCTCTCCAAGACGAGTATACTGCTCCGCCCGTTGACTTAGTCCCCCAGCTTTTGGAGTTCCTAGAAGCTGAAGCCTGGGAGTACCTGGGTATCCACCTTCCTAATGGAGATGACACCCGGGGCCTTATTATCAGACTCCAATCGAATGCTTATGCTCTACGTCTAAGTTCGCTCCCCGATGAGTTCAAACAGCGGTTTCCTATCTATCGCCTGGCCCCGCGGCTTGACCAGCCGGACGAGCTGTCTCCGGGGTCCCTGTCCCCATATGACGTGCAGACCGCCTAGCAAAGTGGGCGGTACTAAGGAGGGTGGGTCGGCTCCAAAAGATTCGAGAGTGGGAAAAGCTGCGGTCGTCCCCACCCCGAGACTCCAATGGACGCCCCCACCTCATCGGACCGTTCCAGGAATCTCGTATTCCTGGGGACCGTGTCAAACAATTCGTCACTATCTTCAAATGCCTCCCCCGCCCCTTACCCGGGATCAGGCTCTCGAACTGGCTCGTCGACCTTTCTCGCTGGGAGAGCTGGAACACGCCATCCAGGCAAAAAAGGGTCCTGCCCCAGGAGAAGACGGTATCCCTCCTGCCATCTTCAGGCCGAGGCTCGTCCCGTGGCCCCACCAAGATCAGAAACCGCTCGGCATTCGAAGTATTTCGGTCTTTGGGCCTTCACACCGACGGCAACAACAACCCGCAGATCCAAAGAGAATACGCGATTGCGAAGTTCGTGGCTACTGCCCGGATGATTCACAGCCTCGACCTCTCACTGGCAAGGAAACGGAAAGCTCTCATCAGTCTCCTCACCAGCAGCCTGGATTTCTCCTTTGGATGGACCCCTTTCCCCCAGAAGTTACTAAGGGAGCTAGACACAGCCTTCCGGGACCACATCCGGGAGACTCTCCAGCTTTCTCACCAGGAGATTCCCAACGCGGTGCTATACGGCCCCATAGGAGCAGGGGGGGGTTTTGATCTCCACCAGTTCTCAACCCGGTACTACCTGAGGAATTTCACGGTGTTCATCAAATGCCTCCTTTCGACTGACCCATACGTTCAATATGCGGTCGACGCACATCTACGCCTAGCATGGGACTACTACTTCCCCAGGAACGGAGATCTGTGCCCTCAGCGACCCCCCTCCGTGGTCGCCGAACTGCTTCCAGCGGCTCACGCACCCAACAGCCGCCCAGCACTCGCTTCTTGTTCCGATGGGCAGGGGATGGCGGACCACGCCCGCCACCGATTTATCCACCACTCCACCCAATGCACTCGGTGTTCCACGGAGTCGAGGCCCCCACTGACTGCATCATCCCGGCCTTTTACCCGCGGTTTGTTAACGCTATGAATAGGGGAGCACTCAAGGACGAGGCCCCCATGCCCGAGGACATCAACAAGCAGTGCCCCAAGCTTCCTGACCCTCCAGACCAGCCTTTCCTAGGATGGCAAGGGCACCTGCACCTGATCAAGGAGGACCGCCGCGACGGACTTATGGTGCTTCACTGGATTCGAGCCTGCAGAGCACTGGGCATCGGCATAAACCCTCGCATCCCTCCCGGACATGTTAGTGACTCTTCATGGCCAGAAGGGCGACAGCAGCAATCCGATGCGGAGCACAGCCTCGCCCAATTCAGGGAGGCATATGACGTTCCCCCAGCCCGTATCGAATGGGACGCTCTGGAAATCCCAGTTGTTATCTCTGTCACTAACTTTCTCACCAAGGAAACGGTCGCTCCGGGGACAGTAGACCAAGCCATCGCCCTAGTCAAGAAGAATTGGGCGTCCTACAACTTATGGAAGCTTCGACAGAGGTGTTCGGAAGACGCAAATAAACTAAAGGCTGCGCCCCGTTTTGGCCTAACATGGGGGATCCGTTCTGAAATACGCAAGCCTTTCCAGGCCATCACCAACCAGTTCCTCCAACCCAACGGCGGCCTCTCGGTGAGGGAGGTAGCCATCGTACTAAAATGCCAGCTCGATGTCTGGCCCACCCCGGCTAGAATTAGCACTGTGATCTCCAAGGGCGCCACCTCGACCTCCTGCCCCTATGGCTGCAAGGTCACTGGAAGCATCAGCCACTATTTGCTATCCAAATCCTCCTTCCACTCGGAGGCCCTCAAGTCTCTCCTGGATCAGCGGCACTCCAAATGCAGGCAGTGGATCCGAAGCTGCTTGGAGCGTTTAGATAACGACGATGGCATAGCTCCGGATCGCAAGGTCTTCGTTATAGGGGAGGAGGGTGCTTTCCCCCGACCGAGGCAAGATAGTCCCCCCCCGTCCGTTGACGAGGTTCTCCCCGTCCCGGAGGGAGCTCCCCCCCCTTCTGATCAGGCCCCCCCTCTGCCTTCGCTCACCCCGCCGCGCAGGTAATGGTAGACATGGCGGGACCGGGGTTCTCCCACAAGATAGATCTCCTGGTCACTGCCACCCGTAGATCGAACCACGTTACGCTGGTAGACTACACTACCCGGGAGGATCAATGGCTGGTACACGAAGATGACTCTTGTCTCCCCACAAGACAGTCGCCAGAGGAGCGGCGGGATACCTGGGACCGAGATGGCCACAGGATTTCCCCCCCTTACCGACCGAAGGACCCAAACGCGTTTCGGGGAGAAGACCCGCCCAACACCTGGCCAGCTATCCCTTGGAAATCCCGACAGGCATGGGGTTATAATCCGAGGGCCATCTATGACCACCGGTACCTCCCACTCGAAGAAGCGATCCAAATGCAGTCCATTGGAGGCCGACCTATGACTACCAACCTGCTAGTTATCGCTATGGGCGCTAGAGGCTACATCTCCCAGACCTCTTTCGACGATCTGTGCCTCCATTTCTCCAAGAACATCGCGCAACGGATCTACCAGGGCCTTACAAAGATCTGCCACGAGCACATCATCCAGTCATGGAACTTCCTTCACCACTTCCCTGCGGGAGCCCCCCGGACCCTCCCTTCCGCCCCCCCCAGTAGGTGGGCTTGCTCCGTCGTCGTGCCTCTTCCCCCTTGATGTCCGGTCCAGAGGCGGGAGGAGGGCAGAGAGTCGCAAAAGGGTGTCCTCAAGGGGCCCAAGGAGTCCCACCGAAGCAGAGTCCTAGGGGAGACGCAAGTCCAACGCACCGATCCCGTAGATGTGGGAGAAGAGGTCTCCTGTGGCCAGCTTAGCCTACCAGCAAGTCAGACGACCCACTGGCACACCAGCCCGCCTATGGAGTCTCCTTTCCTCTCACCCTGGACTCCCCATCGACTCCCACCATTCCTCGGGGCCACGGAACCAAAGGGGCCTAACCCTGGCTTTAGATTTGAATTCCTCTCCCCCCCCCATCCAGCCTTCCGCTAATCTCTTTCTCCCGACCGAGCCTACGCCCGCTCAGAGTCACTGGGAAGGTACTCCGCCCTGTCTGTGTCTCCCCTTTCAGGGATTTGCATGGCCATGGGAAAGAAGGGCACGTGAAGGTTAGCCTTTTCATCTTCTTCTGACTTCTCTCTCTCGAAGGGCTTGGTTAAAATTTTCAAACTCAGCGGCCAGGAAGTTTTTCTGGTCAACGGTGGGGACGGTTCCATGGGGGGACGGACGGACCAGGCTCGAGCTATCCTTCTAGCCTTGGACCACGTTTCCCTGCAGGACCCCTCTTTTCTTCGATGCAGATGGATCCCCGTGGGCCGGATCGAGGTAGGATTGGTGTCCCTGCGACGTTCCGCACTTGATGTGGCCCTGGATGGGAGTCCCGCTTCGGTCTGGACGAGGATGCCTAGCGGATACGGGACGATTTGGGAGTTGCGTCTCGATGGAGATTCCTCCCGGGATGATTTGACTTTTACCTGTCGGGGGCTAGGTTTCCTTGCAGGCAGTTAGGGTGATGATGGCGGTGGGGTCCCCCCCCCCCTTTTTTTTTTTTTTTTTTTTGTTGTTGTTGTTGTTGTTTGTCCTCTTCTCTTCTCTCTCCTCTTCTCTTTTCTCTACGACGTGCATCTGTGTCTTCGGACCGTTTGCGCACAGACCCTAGCGGGCTGCCACGCTCAAGGCACAATGCTCCCCCTTCCATCAAACCCGCGTTTTCGTCGGTGTCCCTGACGTTGGTGGTCGTAGTGCCGGCATCCTGCAACCGCTACGGGTTTGGGTGGGAATACTGTCTTTCTCATTGTACAATAATGTTTGCAAAATCAATAAAAAGTTATGACATTTGATGAATAAACGGAAAATTTATGATTCAAGTTTGAAGTAACGGAACTAAAAATAGAATTTAAAATTGAAGTATAAACTTTGAATATTTTAAAACAAAATTAGTTGAATAATTCGGTCCGTTACGGTATTCATTCCGATAGGTTGCAGAGAACGAGCTATTAGAATTGCTGCCATGCTGATCAAAAATCGACTTTTCACCACAGATTTTCCGGGAAAAATACTGAAAAACTTGAAATGAACGAGTGGCACCTCAAATCGTTCTACAAGTCAAATATGCCAATTTTCACACCGGAAGAAAGTCGAAACTCAAGTTTCATATAAACTAGAGGTGTTTCATAGTCATAATACTATGATTTGCTTTACTGACATATTGCTGTTGACATTCAAGACAACAACAAAAATTAGTTTTTCATTTTTGTGTCAGATTTTCATTTTTGTGACAGTTTTTCATTTTTGTGACAAAAATTCAAATTTTCAAATTTAACGGTAACATTTCGCGAAAATTTACGATATTTTGCGGACGAATATAGCCGTTAATTTGAAAAATTCAAATTTTCACCCAAAATCAAAATTCCAACCAAAACTGAAATTCCAACCAAAACAGAAAAATCAATTTTTTTTGTTGTCTTGAATGTCAACAGCAATATATGTACACAAAAAACCATGTACGCTTTCAAGTCTGATAAACCTCTAAGATCCCATCCACTTAAGTATCCGGTCCACTTAAGTGGATCGTAGTAGGTTAAGGGTTAAAACTTTTGCGTCATTAAAAAAAAAAAAAAAAAAAAAAAAATTATAGTGTCACTCCCGGATTTCTTATTAATAAATTGGTATGTGCATGCTTCCATTCGTTTGCTCTAGGGGCCCCTGTACTATGAAAGTTGTGTTTGTCATTGACAAAATCAGTTGCGGCTTAGTCCTGAGTGAACATCCTTCCTCACAAAATCGGCACAGTTTCGTTGACACCATTCTCATTCACGACAGCCTGCAAATGAGACTTTCTCTTTGAACCACGCGGCTGTGAACCACGTGGTTGCGAACCACGTGGCTGTGAACCATGTGGCTGTGAACCACGTAACTGTGAACCACGTGGCTGTGAACCACGTAGCGGTGAACCACGCGGCTGAGTAGTCTCCATTTTTTTCGACGTTGGCTAAGTCAGGCCCTGCGACAGATGCTGATAGGCCAGGCGTTACGACAGAAAGTGCCCCAGCCTCCGGCAGCACGATTGGTAGATCGGCTATGTGACACATACGCAACAAACAAGTTAAAGTTTCTTCAAACTCCCTTCTTGGACCTTTCGTTCTTCTTATAAGTCTCTTTTCTTGACATCCCCGCCCCCCCATCTCACGAGTATTTGCTTCCATTCATCCTGTTTGTTCTGTTTTTTTCTTCTCCATTCCTTGAGCTTTCGTACTTCTCAAAAGTCTCTTTTCATGAACCCCTCCCACCCCCCCAACACACACACACACATACATACACGCGCGCGCGCAACAGTATTTCTTTCAGTCAGCTTTCATACGGCCAGTTTTCTCTCATCTTTCCTGAGCCTAAATATTCCGTTCTTCTCCGCTACCCTTTCATTCGCTCCTTTGATTCATCTTTTTTGAGCTTATTTCTTTTCCATGACTATCTTCTTCCATTCATCTTTCCTTTCGGTCAGCTTTCCTAAGCCTTTCGACGAGTATATGCTTTCAGCCCTCCCGTTCTTTATTCTTCTTCACAAGTATTTTTTCTCTGGCGTTTTACCAGGCTCTCTCTCTCTCTCACGCACACACACACTCACCTGATGGCGTGACTTTGGTCTCTCTCTCTCTCTCTCTCTCTCTCTCTCTCTCTCTCTCTCTCTCTCTCTCTCCCTCCCTCCCTTCCCCCCCCCCCCCCCCCCGCCCCCCCCCTCTCTCTCTCTCACACACACACACTACCTGGAGGCGAGTTAGCGGAAGCGGAAGGTGACTTCGGTCTCTCTCTCCCCCCCCCCCCCCCCCCCCCCCCCCCCCCCCCCCCTTCTCTCTCTCACACACACACACAAACTACCTGGAGGCGAGGCGGAAGGTGACTTCGGTCTCTCTCTCTCTCTCTCTCTCTCTCTCTCTCTCTCTCTCTCTCTCCCCCCCCCCCCCCCTCTCTCTCTCTCTCACACACACACACACAACCTGGAGGCGAGTTAGCGGAAGCGGAAGGTGACTTTGGTCTCAAAGGCTTCACTTCGTCCTTGGACCGCAGCTAACAAACAGTCCACAGTCAATTACCTTTTCCAATGACGGATGGATAGTGACAAATATTTTCCATATCAAGACATATCTTTATGTTTTGGACCGAAACTTTGCAAAGCACTTCTTTCCCACACTTCCACACTACTACCTCTAATACACCTCACTAGCCAAACTTCTCCTTCATGCACTCTTCAAAGCCATCGTACTTCCTTCATCGATCTCCCCACTTTCAAATTAACCCTCACCCAGTGCGTCCAGTATTTGAATGCAGTGTCCAATATTCGATGCGTACAGTCATGTTGAGCCCAGCAAATATTACCGCTTTTACCCTTTAAATATGGACAACTTCACGTCCAAATGAGCCCTCCAGCAAATTACCGCTTTTACCCTTAAATGTGGACAACTTCATTTTTGGACGCCCTGTCCAACATTGGACGCGACCCAGGATAAGGGCTAAGGACAGATGAAATTTCGAACATATCAAACTTCGGCCCAAAAAAACTTAACCACTGCCATTTTGCGGTGAAAAGCAGGGGATTTGAAAATTTTTACTGGTCGTTTTGACCGTATCAACTTTAGCAAAAAACCTTCAACACTGCCGATTTGCGGTGAAAAAGCAGGGAGTTTTGAAAATTGTTACTGGTCGAAGTTTTCCATGTGACCCATCCTACTGTCCTGTCTGTCCTCACCATGTGATTGTATACCATACATACATACATACATACATACATATACATACATACATACATACATACATACATAAATACATACATATACACATACATACATACATACATACATACATACATACATGTTTTTAGGTCTAACGGATCCAAACCACATGCATACATACATGCATGCATACTAGTATATTATGCGGCTAGCCACAAATTTGACGTGTTTTGCGGGCGAGCCGGGCCGGCGAGCCCGCAAAACACGTCAAATTTGGCGCGTCGCATATGTAGTTTTATCGGTAACCTGACCACATTTTGTGGAGGTGACCGATAAACACATACATATATACATACATACATATAAACCTTCTTTTTGGCCAGGATTTGTTCCTGAGGTGTCATACCACCACCACCTTACATACACCACAAAAAACATATACACATACAAATTCATGCATACATAGATTAGATTACATTGGATTATATTGGATTATATTGGATTATATTGGATTATATTGGATTGCATTAGATTACATGGGATTAATAGATAGATAGATAAAATATCGACTAATGTCAGAAAAAAGGAGCTTCTGATTTCGTCAACCAGGAAGTCTGTGGGTAAAGTATTGACCCGATGCCCAGCTAAGCCGTGATGTTTGCACGGAAGGGACTGATACAGGCAATACCAAAGCTCCCTAGTACCAGGCGGGGCCAGGGCTCGTTCCATAAAGCGCCCCTTGCAGAACGAGCTCCCACCTCCATTACAGAGGGCCCAGTAAGCAGATGGAGTTTCGAGACTGTTCGACAGTCTAGTATAAACCGACAGAGCACTGTGGGTTTTATTCCGGGCTCAACAAGCGAGAAAGGGCACCCTGAGGGAACAGGATTGTGCTTCCCGTCGCTATTTCGGCATGTGACTTGTAGGCGTATGGCTAGGCACACATAAGGCACCCCACCACGGGCCCAGCACAGATGAGATGTCGCAAAGGAATGTAGTCCTTGCAAAGGAACGCAGTTTCACATCAAACAATAATTTGTGTACTGTGCATGTGTCCGGGATGGGAATCACGGGTAGACTGTGTTCTGGAAAAAGAAGAGGAGGAAGGACGTTGAAGAAAAAGGCAATCTAGGAATGGAGAGTGGGAGGATAAGGAAGAAGAGAAAGAAAAGGAAGCCGTTAGTCCAAGTGTTTTGAGCACCGTAAGCTTGCGCAAGCTACAATGATGACATTGTGTAAAGGCCTAAACCCCCGAAGGGACCTAGCCCGGGCTATGCAACACTGGACGGCTATGACGGAATGCAGGATGAGAGATAAGGGGAGGATGAGAGGGAGGGCGGATTGGAGTTCTTCTTCAATGTCTTTCCATACGCTTGGTGTTGATGGCAAAATCAGGTGCTTTCTGCTTTCGATTGGTTCTTTCGGGGCACTTCTTGGACGAAATGAGAGTATGTCTCGGCGTCAACACTGTGGGTGGAATCCGGGTTGACAATGCCGGGTTGTGACTTATAGTCCGGATGGACGTGCACTTTTGGACTCTTCTTTTCGAGGAGGCTCGAAGGATCTTCGTAAGGGTGGACATGAGCAAAATCTTCTCCAAGGGGTTTGAAGAAAAAGGCAAAATGGAGAGTGGGGTCTTGAGGAGGACAAGGAAGAAGAGAAAGAAAAGAGATAGATAGATAGATAGATAGATAGATAGATAGATAGATAGTACATACCAGATGAGACGAGGTCGAGGGCGGGCGAGGACATGGCATAGATAGATAGATAGATAGATGGATAGATAGATAGATAGATAGATAGATAGATATATAGATAGATAGATACATAGATAGATAGATAGATAGATAGATAGATTAGAATACCTACCTACCTACCTACCTACCTACCTACCTACCTATCTACCTTACCTACTACCTCCTAGCTATCAATTTTTGCCTATCCTACCTATCCACCTACCTACCGGCGGGTTGGAATGGTTGCCTATGTCCTCGGATATTCAGCTGATACATCAAACATATCCAGCCACCTTCCTATCTACATATCTACGTAC
>WBZZ01002211.1:57500-102365 GCA_019918135.1 Paulinella micropora | reverse complement strand
CTATACTGCTTCCGCTTCTGGAGGATGGGCATCCATGCGGCCTGGGAGTTCCACGCCTTTGTTCGGCTGATGACCGAACTGGGCAGGAGGTCCAACAAGGTAAGCCACCCTTCTTTGTACGCTTGTTCCCAATCCTGCTGTCTGGCTTCCTGGAGTGAGCCCCTGCGCTGCCAGAATTGACGTGGCTGACAATGTTCTTGAGGGCTGCACTACGGGGGGAGTCACCATGGGAGACTCTGTCTACCCAGTCCAGGTTGGAGCTGTACTTGTGGTGGATACTAGCACCAATCTCTCGGACGAGGTCGGGTCCCAGGTGACAGTCGGATGACAGGAAGGTGGGCAGGTCCACCGTGGCCATCAGATCCCCTCGCGGCATCGACAGAGTGGAGGACGTAGAGGAGGACGAGGAGGATCGCGTACGGTTGGAGTTTCCGCCTCGGTGACGAGTTGACTCGGTAGAGGAGGGATGGTGGCCACGACGAGGGGAAGGGTGGGGGGGGTCCCGGCCGGCGTGGTCTAGACCGGTCCTGGTCCCGGGGGCGGAGTCGGGACCCATCCCTTGGTCTGTAGCTCCCTTCCTGGCGACGCCGCGGCGATCGTGAACCAGACCCGGTCCTAGCCAGTCGAAGTCCTCCTCGGGGGGAACGGGACCGAGAACGTCTATCTCGCTTCCAATTTTTAGGCTGGTGGGGCACGTCGCGGCTGCGTGAGCGGGGCCTTCTTCTTCCGCGGGGGGGTGAGGGCGAGAAACCAGTGGGACGTCTTTGGCCCTTCCCGCTCCATTCGGAGCCCTCGTGGGGGGGGCGCTCGTGTGAAGACTGCTCTGCCCCACCCCGACCCTCCTCATGGTGGGGCTGCTGTCGTGCGTGCGCGCGGTGAAGTCGGTCGGCGTCAGTTGAGCGCGACCCGGAAGGGATCCAACGTGACCCACGGGAGTCCGTGCGTGCGGGTGAGCTGCGGCGGGAGGATCTGGCGCGGGACGCAGACTGTGAGCGCTCTCTGCCCCGTGGGCTGAATGACCTAGAGCGTCGCCTCGGTGGGGGGGCGCGATCGTTGGACTTGGGGGGGGGGGGGGGGGTTCCCGGGGAGGGGGCGGGCGGGAGCACGCAGTCCGGAGGTCCTCCCGGGGTTCCTTGGTATCCCGCTGGGAATGGACCAAGGTTCCGAGGGGGGGCTGGGGGGGAATGGGCTTCCGACTGGTCCCCTGGGTCTCCTCGTTCGTCAGCCTAGCGGGCTCAGCGTCGTACTGGGGAGCTGGCGGATCCGGAGGGAGAGAGATGGGTAACGTAGGGGGGCTCTTGGGGGTCCGCTCGATCGACGTCAGGGATCTCCCGACCGCGTTGACTGCCTCCTTTCCCGAATCAGGAGAAGGGACCGTGATTTGGGAAGGGGGGGCGGTATCAGATGAAGTAGGCAAGGCAGGAGAGGGAGAAGGGGCTACTGGTACGTGGCAATGCCCTGGAGGTCTGCCCCAGGTCGAGGGGATGGGGGGGGATGTCCGCTGGAGAGGCCGTCACCTCCAGAATCGAAAGGGGCAGGTCAGGGGGGTCCGAAAGAGGAGCAAGGGGCATTGCGAGAGTGGGAGGGTCAGGGTCTGCGGGCCCAGCGGACCGTGGAGCGGTGCTCTCGGAGGAGGACTCCCTTCTGCTGGGACTACCATCCGGGGCGGGGTCCACGGTTGTGGGTGCTGAGGGAGCTGGAAAAGCCTGCCTCTTTTCTGGCGTCTCCTTGGCACGAAGGGTGCCTGCATGACTCTGCGACGTCAGGGTCTCGGTGGGCCCAAAGGCGTCCCCGGGCTCCGGGTAACGGTGGGGGGCGAGATCGGAACGTAAGGCGGTGCGGGCGATGAGGTAGGCATGAGGGGGAGGTGCCAGCGACCGTGTGCGTGGGGCGTCCCACTGAGGGGCAAGGTGGCCCCATGTGGGGAGAGATAGAGATCACAGAAGAGGTACCAGGTGGGAAGGGAGGTGAGGGCGGCCTGGAGGGGACAGGGGGGGCGGCAAAAGGTGGTGCGCGATGTGGTGATCCGGAGCTCCCGGAGCCAGGGGCCAGTGGGACAGACCGAGCGGGGGCAGGCTCTCCTCTGCTGGGAAAGTCCTCTTTAGCTGGGGCAATAAACGCGGAATCCGAGGGAGGTGGAGGGGTCGGACGCCTCTCTGTCTTCCCCTCCGCTTCATCGGGAAAATCCTCCATCTCCTCCTCCAGCAGGTAGTCGAAGAGGTTTATCTGCGCCACCTTCTCGGCTGGAGAAAGGGTTTCCCACTCCCCTTGCAGCTCGTCGTTCCAGTCAGGATCCGCCGGCGGACGTGGGGGTGAGTGGCAGCGACTATGTCTCCCATCCGTTTGGACATTTCTGACGTCGGCGACACGCGCTGATCTCCTGTCGGTACGCTGCTGGGCTCCATTGTCTCCGCGATGGACGCCCTTGTCGGATTGACTTCTGGGTGGGGTGAGAACATCCGTACCCCTGTGTGGTCAGGCGACAACCCCATAGGTGCGAGCAGCTTCGTCTCCGTTGACATCCGGGGGGGGGGGGGCAGAGTCCTCCTGGAGTGCGTAGTTCTTGGCCTCCCGTTGGCCGGGGCCGTCCTCAGCCTGTGCGGGCGAACTCGATACCACTTCTACCTGGGGCTTAATGTCAGAGACCGGGTCCTCGGCGGGGTCTAGGCATCGGGGCTCCTTACCGGATCTTAGCGACGGTGGGTCCGGTCCCGACTCCCAGGGCGGTAGGGAGTCAAGCACAATTATCTCTCTATCCTGAAGGGTGAAGGAAGTCTCCGCTATCCCCACTTCCCGGACTAGGCCAAGGCTCCAGGGGGATCTCTGTTGCCTATCGCGTTCTGGTCTGTCCTGTGAAGTGTTGCCGAGGTGTAGGCGAAAGGATGTCGCGTCAATTTCTTCGTCATCCGAGCTGGGAGGGCTCCAGTATCCAGCCTGGGAAGCGTCAGAGTACAGGGCCGCCTGGGTCAGCCGGAACGTCCGCGATAGGCGAAGGAACAACCGACGTCGAAGAATGGCGGTCTTCGTTTTCCGCGTGCCGTTCAGGAGGCTAGCAAAAGCCCGGGTCACTTGGGCGTTCCGGGCCTCGAACTCATGGTCAGCCCGTATGTGACGTTCGCGGTTGAGGTGAACATCTCGGTAGGCTGATGGGTCGGTCACTTCCCAAATGCGTCGTTTTGCGGGAGGTAAAACTTTGTCCCTGCCAGCGCGCCCATCGATAACCTGCATGCGCCATTCTGCATGGCCGCGTTTGACCTTCCGTGTGAACTCCACAGGTTGATCCGTCGTGGTAGTAGGAGGACTGCTGAGAGATGTCATTTCTGGGTGGACGGTCTGCGCATGCTTGAGTCGCCGGAAGACGTTTCCACGAAACTCACCCATATCCGGCATCTCTGCTAGGGACAGGGGCGCGTCGGCAGAAAGGCACGAGGGGTTCAGGGCTACTCGTTGCAGGTGGAAGAGCATGTGCAGGCCACAATCCTGCCCCCCTCCTGTTTTGGTACAGGGACACAGATGTATCCAGGTAACGGTGAAGTGGAGAGGAATCCCACTCGATTAAGGTTCTGATACCATGACGTGAGGATCTGTTTGAGATCGAAGTTGGGGCAGCTCGCTGTGCAGGATGGTAAGGAGTCCAAGAAGAGGACGAGCGGTAGGTCTCGTGATCCAGACTTAGCCGTTGCAGGCACCGAGCCGACTGCTCTGCCGGGTCCTCTTCGTCGTAGTGATGTAGAAATCACCAGGAGTGTCCAGTGACGTTCGCTGATGTTAAGCGGGATGAGAACATGCTCGTACCCCGGGTCGACGGGCTGGTTCTTCAAAGCCATGTACAGGATGTCCTTTCGAGACTCCCCATGGGTCCGGACTTTCCAAGAGAAATCGGGTCCGATAAGGAGACATCGATTGGTACGTGCCTGGACTTCGAGCTCACGTATGAACCAGTGTATCACGTCGGTGTGAAGCCATCCTCCACTCTCCACCTCCTCCACTACTGCCGTTGGCACATGAAAGCTTTCCTCCGTAGCAGTGTCATGAGTCCAGATCGGGCAGATGCTGGGTGTTGGCTTGGGAACAGTCGGGGCCTCCAGGCCAAGGCAGACTTCTTGTTCTGTTTGTGCCGGCGCCGGTACCGACTCGGTGAAGAGGGGGGGCTGCCTGCCATGTCCACCGATGGGAAGACACTGTTTAGGGCTTTGTGCCAAAGATCTCGGCGTGTCTCCAGATCCATGGAAATGGGACCAGCATGAGCGGGGCACATATCGTCTGACAGTGGTCGTAGCCAATGGCGCCCTTCTGCGCCACTCTTTGGAAGTTCAACAGGGAGCCGCTTCCATCTTCGGGCGTGAGCAGTAAGCATGACCCACCCTAGCGGAAAGGCGGAAATGAAGCGGCGCTGAGTCTCAGGGGCCCAGATTTGCTCCAGTAGGGGGACTCGTTTCTGCCGGATGCCTGGGGCCTCCGGTCGGGCGACGGGGGCCGGGAGACGGGGAGAAGAGCCAGGAGAGGGGGGCAGGGTAATCCACCGGCCCCTTGGGTGGGGGTGAGGGGTCCATAGGGAAGAGCAGTCGCACGGCTGGTCTGGGCGTAGTATAGGAATCTGCTTCTTTCCCCATGGGCTGGGGAAAGGAGGGTCTGAGTCCCACACCTCGCCTGTCTGAAAAGGGAGCAGCGCCGTTAGTCCCACTCTGTAGGCCATTCCAGCCCAGCTGGACCCTTTGGGGATCCGTTTTTGGATGCTAGCCCATGACTTCCCCTCCGGGATAAAGTTGACCTCCTGAAAATTCTTCGAGATAGGCTGCCCCGAGCTGTGCATTCCAACTCCGCCTCTACCAAACCCGATGTAGGTGTGGTTGGAGGGATGGGAGCCGAGGATCGCAAACTCTTGGCGGAAATTCTGCCTGCTCTCCTGTAGCTCCTTCCAGGCCGGGAGCGCCTCGATGGCCCCCGGGGCGGGGGTGTCGCGGTAAGTTGTGGGCGGTTGGATTATGGCCTCACGGGTGCAACGACCACGTAGCCGCTCTTGGGCCTGTTCCCACTCCGCACTTTCCGCCGCGATAACCTCCTCGTCGGTGGGAGGTGAAGAGAAGGGAATGAAGCGTTCTCCACCTGCCGTCCACTTGTCCCCATGGATGAAGGCATTTACGCTGTAGGCTGCCACGGCATGTGACAGGAAAGTCACCTGGTAGGAGGCGGCCCATTGTCGACGGTTGGGTCCTCCAGGGAGGAAAGTCTCTGAACGGGTGGTGCGTGGAATAGACACCAGCCGGTTGACGGTGCCAAGAGCGTTGAGGGCCTGTCGAACATCGGGTAGACTATCCCCTGGAGAGGTGGGGATGGCAGATCCATCGTAGAAGATGCTGAATTCCACCGATCTTCGCTCCGCAGGGGCGCCCCGAATACTACCCAAAAGGAGGGCACGTTCTAACTGGAAGAAGGACTCGCTCCAGCTGGACGAGCGGGCGACGTAATCATCCAGCAGGAGTAGAGCCTAGCCCGGTGTCGGGTCAGGGGGGCGAGTTGGCACGGGGGCCTCGTGGCTGCAGTTGGCATGAAGACGTCGGAACAGGCGGAGATTGGCCCCGGCGGTGAGGGGATCGAGCGTCTCCCTGTTCCATTCGTGGCTCCCGGGGGCAAGGGGCCACTCCCAGTGAAGGAGTTTGCAGATCAACCGTTGGTCAAAGATCAGGATCGAGGGTGGGAGGAGTCGGCGGTTTGGTGGTCCGCAAACAGTACCATGCGTATAGGTCCCGGGAACCCGCAGGGACATGAGGGCGCAGAGATCAAGTCGGGTGGGGGCCGCAGGGTGGGGTACTACGTCAGCGCGATCGGGTAATTCGAGCCAGGCGCATCCAAATTCCAGGCCTGCCTCCTGAAGCGTAGAACGAATGGTAGATTCCGTTTGCTCGCAGGGCCAAGGAAGAATGGCAATGGTCCGATGAGCCCGGGGACCAGTCGACTTGGGGAAGCTGGTATCCTCGAATTGGGCCACATGAAAGAAGTAACAACTTTTCGGGCTGGAAAGTTTAAGGTGGGTCACCAGGCCCCGTCTTGACGACTCCCTGTTGGTCAAAGGAATAGTCCCAGGGGGTGGGGGTCTGGATGAGCAGGGGTAGGGTTGGCGGCGTGCCAGGAAATGGCTCCACAGCGTCCCTCAGGTGAGGCAGGGAATTGCGGAAGAGCCTTTGTTCCACTCGGGAGAATTCCGCCCACCGGGGGAGGTGCATGAAGCGGACTCCCCAAGCTAGGACGGGAACTCGTTGGGCCAGATCGGGGCGGCGTACCGAGAGACGGTGGCATAGAAAGATCCGTGTCCCTCCCGTCGGGGGGGGGGGGGGGGGGGCAGGGCCAGGGGAAGGAGGGGAGGAGGGGGTGGGTATCCCTGGAGGTGGGTGAACAGAGGGGAGACGGTGAAGTCGTGGGGTGTATCCGTCAGAAGGACCTCCACAAAAAATTCGTTTGGCAGGCTGGTGCTGAAGTCCTGGGAGAGATCCCAGTGCATTTTCGTGTCCTCACCTGTGCCCCGTGGGAGGGCGTAGATGAGTCCGGCGTTAACACGGCAGCGAAAGACACTCCTGAGCCAGTCCCAGAGGGATTGGGGGAACGCCGCTGTGATGGCTGAGCCCCTCGGTGCTGGTGCTACGAACGTTCCGCCGCCATGGTATCCGATTATGTCGTGTTCGTCCGGCGCTGCTACCAGGGTTCGGGGAGGGGACGAGGGTTTGGAGGAGAGGACGACTAGAGAGGTGGTTGGATAGAGATTACCCGTCCCTCCGTCCAGGTGTGGTATAACGAAGGGCAGGGGGGGATGTAAGTGTGAATCGGAGGTGGGGGGTTCCGATTAAGGGCTGAGAAAAGATCCGCAGTATGAGTTTGGAGCGGTACCTCCATGGTTGGGAAGTCATGGACTTTGCCTTCGATGGTGTCGGCGCGCTGGTAGAGGATGGCTACTAGTGCTCCACCTAGTGGTATGATCGTTCCCGGGAGCAGTCCAACACAAAGGTGACTCTGACGGTGAGTGGTGTATCTCGGGTGCTTGCGTTCCCCATCATAATCCAGGAAGCTCCGTGGGAATGTAGCATCTTGACATCCAAAAGACCGATACCTCAGCTTGCTGTCCTTGTACTCCTCCGGGTGGAAAGTGACGCCCCTCGTCCGGATGTATTTTCCTGTCATCGCCGTCATGTAGCAGGCAGGGAAAAAAGGAGACATCTCCAGCGAAAAGGGGGCCAGGATCGGGGTGTCGTTGATGCGCGGAGGTTCCGTAGGTCCTCGAGGGGTCTCTGGACGGTTGATGATGACGAAAAGGAAAGGAGGGGGCGGAGAGTCCAGGGATACCCGGGAGGAGATTACCCTATCTTGTTGCTGGGAGCAGTAGCATGAGAGGTTCCCGTACCCCAACTGTCGCGCTCCCGGCCGAAGTAGAGCCTCGATGAGGGATTCGAGGCGAATCGAAGGGGAGTCCGCAACGGAGGGGGGGTTTCCCGTGGGCTCTGGGGACTTCCCGTCCGTGGGCTGTGGAGGGGCCGTGACCTCCAGAAGTGGGCTGCAGGCGTTCGATGAGACATGGTACCAATGACAGGTGGCACAAACATGTTCGCGTTTCCATCGGAGCTGTAGCTGTTGACGGGCAGGGGTCCCCGGTGCCGCAGGCGCATGGAGCCAGTCCTCATCGGTAGGCGGTCTGTAGTGTAGCGAAGCCGCCGGGCTAGTACATAGGTCGCGGAGGATGAGCCGTAGGGCATGCTTCAGGTCGTCAGTCCGCGCCTGAATGCGTGCCGCCGGTGGAACCTGAATACGGTACTGTGATCCCAACTGCGCCGCTTGTTCCTCCAGAACGGGATGCTGGAAACGCGGGTCCAGATCAATAATGTGGCGGTAGAGGATAGCCAGCCCTTGCGCCGCAACAGGTTTGTGGGCCAGTTGAGTCGCGGCCGATCGGTTTAGGGCGCGCCCCGCTTCCGCCAGGACGTGTCCCCCCAGGAAGCCGTTGGGGGTCCTCACGAAAAAACCCAGTAGTGGCTGGAGCAGACTTGCGAGTGCAGAGAGAAAGGCGCCCATGGGCCATACTGGGAAAGGTGGCGGAGAGGTGTCAGCGCTGGACTGGGTTTTCACGTCCAGGTTTCTAGGCCTCGGGGCCCCAGTCTGCCTAGATCGCTGACTACGCCTGGCCTGGCGATGGCGGCTTGACCGCATCTCGGTAAAGCGTAATCGATTCCAGCTTCAGTGACGGGCACGTGGGTCCAGTCTCTGCAGGTGTGATGGTAGGACCCAGAAAAGCGTACCCGGAACGGTCAGCGGCCACACCACACACAGGGGTGACGGTCACTGCCTTCCCTGGTTCGTCAGACCTGGCTACCACCAACACTCAAGGCAGTCGGGGCTGTGCCAGAAGTCACGGAACTTCACGGGGCCTGGTTTGGGCTCGTATGCGGCGGGCCTACCAGGTAGCCTGACACGAAGACCTAATACCGGCCTGTAACCAGAGACAGGAAGGAAGAGAGAGTGCCTGAGACGTTCAGCGACCGTACCCTCCACGTGGGTTACAGCCACCGTCTTCCCTGGCCCAGCAATCCCTGGCGTCACGGGTACTGTGCTAGCAAGGTAGTGTCGACAGGCGCGTCACTTCCCAGGAAACCGCCGTTCGGAGGGGTACGGCGAGGGAAGGGACCAGGAGAACCGAACACTGTGATTACTCCTCGGGCGAGCCACCACTCTAGAGACAGGGGCCCAGTGTCTGGACCGATCAGCGGCCACACCGGCACAGTCGGGTGCGGACACTGTCTTTCCTGTCACTGGACTCTTGATCCTAGATGCGCTCTGCCTGTAGGACAGTGCCCGGCGGAGGGCAAGACACAGTTTCCTCTGGCCGGACTAGAAAGATAAGGGCGAAACAACGCGCCTGGACCGTTAAGCGACCGCACAGTCAGGGACGTATGCGGCCACTCACTGTCCTGGCTCTGTTTGTCCACCCTTTAGTACCGGTAAAGCCCAGAGGATCTTGCACCCCTTCGTGAAGTTTGCTGGAAAGCGGATCGCCCGTCCGCGTGGAGGTTGAGCGGTGGGGTGAGAGGGAGAGGCGAGTGAGGACGGGGAAGCGGTGGCGTGCGAGGAAGATGTCTCGAGCCGGGCCGCGATAGCTCCAGGAGAAGCCGGATTATCCAGGCAACACTTGTGCAGAAAAGCCGGATTATCAAGGCAACACTATACAGAAAGCAATCTTATGGTCAGGGGACAGACAGTTCCAACAAATACTGTCCTCCACCTCAGAGCTAACAGATCCTAGAGTTTACGCATTCTAGTTTCTGATACGTTGCTCTGAGCTAACTGCTCTACTACCTTGATGAATTCAGGCAGCTTAGGTCTTTGAGTAGGTAAGAGAGGACACCAAGTGTTACGATAGTAGGCTTGATAGACAGGTAGGTGTTTTAACTTCTTCATGATCATGCCTGTCTTCATCATCTCTGGTATCACTCCCATCGTCTTTTCCTGTGTTTTGATAGTCGTGAGATAGTCAGCTAGCCAGCTACTCACCGCATTAACCTTCTTAGGGTACGAGTGGTATAGATTTTCCTGGTCCTCTTCAAACCTTATGAGGTCAAGACCTCCATAATGTTTTTTGAGGGCGAGGAAACACTTTACACCGTCCGTATCCCCCTGCCTCATTATAATCATCACCTTCCTATCGTGAGCACATGATTGAAGTAGAAAGGCATAGAGCAATCTGTTTAGCCTAGCTTCTTTCTCTTTCATGTAATATCTGGCTCCCAATTGTAATGCAAATAGCGGTGACGGCTTACTCCCCCTCGTCAATACTGGTATTTTAGATTTTTGGTCCGTAGGTATAGCAGTGGAGGGGGAAGAAGCAGTTTTTGCACTTGCAGTTTCTTGATCCTCTTCTTTCTTTCCCTTGTCTTTCTCCTCTACCTTTACTACTACTGTCTCCTCTTCGTCCTCTTCTTCTTCCTCGTCCTTTGCAGGTGATTTGAAGGGTGCATCTGGAGGGGAATCAGGTCGTGCAGGTAGTTGTATAGGTTTGGCTAAGGGATGAGTCTCAAAGCCCGGAATCATGGAAAGGATTTCTGAGTGTGTGACACCTATAACTGATGTAAAGGTGTACTCAAACAGCTCCCATTCTTTTCCATGATTGAACTTTGGAGGGTCTAGCCTCATTTTTACTAAGTCAGAACCTTGATACGCCATATTGTTCAGGCGTACCAAGGGCGGAACGTAGGAGGGAGGCTCGACTACCAATGTTGCTTTCTCTGTGAGTAGAGAAGCGAGATAGAGTTAGAAAATGATTAGTTGTACTAGCGACTAAGTGGCAGCCTTCCGCACAATCCACTTAGTGTGACTGGTGGTAGCCTTCCGCACACACGCCAGACTGGTGGTAGCCTTCCGCACACACACCAGATTTAAATATTTGGTGACAGCCTTCCGCACGTACACCTGTTTGTATTTTCGGTGGCAGCCTTCGCACGCCCCGATAGTACGTAATAAGTAAATAAAGTCTACTAGACCTAACGTTCACGCTACAAGGCTCTATAACCTGTGAGACTAACTTAATAATCTGCCGTATACTTGCTGTGTCCTACAGTAGATACTTTATTGAGAAAAGGGCGCCAAGGGACGGCCCGATTATATACTAGGCCGGACATACATAATGGCTCTAACGACACACATTACATATGCCGGCCCATACTGACTATCCGGTTAATTATATTAATAGGTCTAACACAAGTTATGACAGTTAATAAATAAATGGAAAAATGAAGTAACGGAAATGTAAACTTGAAGTAACGGAAACGTAAACTTGATAAATAAAAAAAATAGAAGTGTAAACTTGAAGTATTAATAAAAACTTGAAGAAAGTTTAACAGTGACAATATTAATGTTTCGGTCCGGTACGACGGTATTCATTCCGATAACTCCCCCCCCCCCCCCAGACCATAACTGTAGGTTGGAGTTGCGATCGAAACTTCAACGAATCGTAACAGATGATTGACCAATTGATATGTGAATAAGTATAAAAAGAAAATGAATCAAAAAGATTGCAGATGTAGATCAATGCGCGATATGTGCGTGCGTATATGTGTCAGCGCAATGATAAAGGTAGTATCAACATGCAGAGGCAAGACGAATATAGTGTACCCAAACATACATCATGAGAGGAGCGTAGGGCCAACACTATCACTACGTGTTCAAAGCGGTAATAGCATTGTGTGACCTGCCTTAGCTGATGCCTATTCAAAATATGTGAATATGACTATCGTACAAGCCTGTAGAAAATACTAACTTGTTGGGTGGAAAGTTAAGTGGGATAAAAAGAAGTCCGTTCGAGGATTCAAAACAAAAACCACTTCAGAGTCTTCTTCGATTTCATCTTGAAGACATGAAAGTCGTACTTCTTACCGTTGTAAGGCTTGCATAACCGTTTTAGTTATCGGGAATGATGTAGCCCTTATTCCTGAAGTTGGAGCTTGGCTTGAACTGGACATCCCGATGTACAACCTGATCATTCTCGCTGTCGAGTGTCATCTTCTTCCAGGAGTTGAGAGGCTTCGTCCATTGGAGATGCGTTGGTCCTTCCGTGATAGTGCCGTCCGGATGTGTGATCGGCTCCACGTAGACTGGGCGGCACTGCATGTTAGACAGCGAAGTGATGCCGAGCTGGTGGACGCGGAAGTCGTCGCGATCGTCCATGGGGTCTTCGTCCATAATCATTCCTAATTTGAGCAAGCCATCTTCGATGAAGGCTATCACCTCACCAACAACGTAGTCCTTCTTGTCGTCATTGTGCTCCTGGTCCCGGACCGGGTCAATAGTCTGAGCCGAGTCCGTCGGGGCCGTGTAGGGGCTAAGGTGTGCGATGTCGTTCTTGCGGAGGACCTTGTTGGTGTGCTCGTGTCGGAGGCGAAAAGTGGTATTGGATGGTTTTTCCAATATAACGTACGGACCGTCGTGTTGAAGAACGGAGGAGGCGAGAACACCTTTGATGGATTGCTTGGGGCGATAGACGGTGACTCGGTCACCTACCTTCCAATCGGGTAGCTTGCGTCGCCGTTGCTTGTTCTTCTGTTCGTTGGCAGCCTTGCGTGTAAAGGAAACATATTCCTTGACATACGCCGTGACAGCAATCCGAGCCAAGCGGAGAGTGTGACACAGTCGAGTTGGTCCGATGTCTGGACGATCGTCGAGCCAAACTTAGTCATTGCGGCGGTTGATCGGGTCGCGCGTTCAGCGGTGACTTCGGGAGAGTCGAAAATGTCGATGGATGTACGTGGCTGGCGAGCCATCATACCTTCAAAAGCCGAGACGCCGGTGGCGGTGGAGACGCAAGTGTTCTGGGAGAACGATAGGGCTGGCATGGCCTTGGGCCAAGTCTTCTTTTCCTTGTCTGTGAGCGCCTGGATAGCGCGGCGGATGCTTTGATGCCTGCGTTCTACCATGCCTAACTGATGGTAAGAGTATGGCGCAGTGGTGAGCCATTCGATTCCAGCCATGCTGCAAAAGGCCTTGGCAAGCTTGCCACGGAAAGATCCATGATCATCAGATAGGATGGCCTCCGCAAAACCTAAAAGGCAAACCCATCGCGCGAGAATGGTCTCAACAGTCTCCTCAGCAGTGGTGGAAACGACTGGAATATAACCTGCGAATAGATCGACTATAGTTGACACGTACTGCTCGAGTACGCCTTCTATGCCTACATGAACATGATCTATGCCTATAGCTTGACCTGGATGGCTCCAGACTAACGAGTTATAGCGGCCATGATTAAGTTTGAGGCGGGCGTGCGATAGTTGACAAAAGTGGCAATCTTTAAGGATAGCCTCAATGTCTGCGTGCATCCTATCTTTTCCATCGGGTCCGAACCATATGTATCGTTGATGGATATATTTATTATGGGGCAAGGGTGGGGACCTTTGCGTGATTCTGGATCAAGTGAGCATGGGAGATAAGCTTGCGTATGAGGAGATTCGGAACATATATGCGGCGGGAGCGGTCGGGCATGATATGTACCGCTAGCCCTCCTTTGAGAAAGAGGAAAGTATTACCCTGGCCGATAGATGTAGATCCGTCCTAAAGCGGTTTCGAAATGGGATCTTCTTTCTGCGCTAACTGGATATCCACGCGCGTGACGCGCGGGGCATGTGATGTAGCATACATGTTGAGCACGGCGTGGAGATCCAATCCAAAGTTATGAACAAGCCACACAAGGTTGTCCTCGAGGAAGACTTTACATTACAATAGCGGTTAGAATAATTTCTGACAGCAGTTGCTCGTGATATGACAGTTACGTCATTATATTGATGTCGATAGGACTGATAAACCTATTATTTCTGATTGAGCTTGTTACTGCATTTGGCATTGTCAGCCAGTCACCTGTTATAGTTTTGCCGCTCTCAGTTTAGGCGGCAAACACTTTACTCAGTAAATATCTCACAATCTGTTCAATCAAGAACTACCAAAGTCTCCCGGTTTCAACCCGGCCTCTGTCAACCGAGCTACCGGATTTATTAACTACATTGGAAGACAATCTTGTGGCATGCTAGGACTGTGTGGTCTTACCGTCGGGTATGAGGTGCACCATGTCCTAAGGAACGAGTACAGCAAAAGGCTTGTTGAGAGCAAAAAGTTTACGGGCTACTTCCGGAGCACGCTCCGCGGGCGTGATGACTATGGCATAGTCCCATGGGGCCTGTAAGGTCTTGATCGTTGGTGCACCGCACAGAATTTGACAGTCGTGCTTCTTAAAGCGCGTGTCTAATTGCGGATGACTACCTTCAATCGCGAGCCAAAAGGATTTTCCACTAGACAGTAACATAGTTGCCGGGATTGTGTCCAGTAGCTGTTTAGCCAGGTACTTTGATTCATATCTCATCTTGCAACTAAAATTTAACCGGTTGCTTTTGATTTGCAGGCCTGTAGTCTTGCAGCCTAAGAAGGAGAGCAGTAGGCCCAAGGCGGTGGAGCATGCCTTGCTGGTACGTCGCGCTGTTACAGGAGGTACTCTAGAAAAGCCTGCGTACCAACTTTTCTTCCTTAAGTACACCGCCGTTGATCCGGTCGTCAGCGGAGCGCTCCCTATGATTTCGAAAGAGGAGTATGTGGAAACGATCGTGCCCGCTTTCGCGTTAACGAGGCCGGGCATACCGAAGGAGAAAGTGCTGTTTCTACCGTGGTTCAAGTTCCTGCCACCGCTTTCACAGTCGCCTGCCTCCCGATCGGATCGCAAATGCAAGGGCAAACGAAAGTCGCCGCCTGATCACCAGGAGGACGCGGAGGACGATCGTCCCCTCACCCGCCCTCGGTACTTCATCCAGTTGTAACATCCAGTCCAAACTCGCATCTTGTTGTAATTGCAGACCGTGACAGAAAAAAAGACGTCCAGTAAGAAGCCAGGTAAGAAAACGCCTGGCAAGGCTTCCAAAAGCGCCAGCCATACTCTCGACGGCGGGTCCGAACTGGATTACGTGCATTTCAACGAGAAAGTCGATATCGTCTGTTCGCGTTGATGACCAAATTTCATGAGCGACGCCGGCTGTATCAGGCAGAGGGGTGTGCTGTTCCTGGCAGATGGGCCGGTGATGGTGAGGGCTTCCAATCAGAAGCATTTAGCCATGGGCACGCAAGAGAGTGAAACTTACGCGGCTTCGGAGGTGCTGCACGATCTTGAGTCGGTGCGTAATATGATTCGAGCTTTGCCTTGGTCGGATGAGAATCCATTGAAAGCCGAGTTGATGGCGACGCCGACTCTCAATGTGGACAATCAGGCTACGGTGTGTACTGCGCCAGAATCGGTATTTGGAAAGAAGCTGCGTCACATTGCTCTGAGGCATTACCATTTGACTGAGGCGATGAGGAAGGGGGAGGTTTTGATGCGTTGGGTCCCGTCAGCAGACAATCGCGCCGATGTTCTCTCAAAGAAAATCGCGAGCCCGTCCTTGTTTAAGAAGGGGGCAGACAGACTGTCTGGACATCAGTCCAAGTAAGCATTACAGTGGCTGCTTATGTTTTTGCTCAGTAGAGGTGTCCTATGACTTTAGGCTGCGTCACATTGCTCTGAGGCATTACCATTTGACTGAGGCGGGAGGTTGTGATGCGTTGGGTCCCGTCAGCAGACAATCGCGCCGATGTTCTCTCAAAGAAAATCGCGAGCCCGTCCTTGTTTAAGAAGGGGGCAGACAGACTGTCTGGACATCGGTCCAAATAAGCATTACAGTGGCTGCTTATGTTTTTGCTCAGTAGAGGTGTCCTATGACTTTAGTGATAAGTATAGAATATATTTGTGACTTCTACGTCATTAGTGACTCTATTAGTAACTACCTATGAAATTAGGGGGAGCTTTACATTACAATAACGGTTAGAATAATTTCTGACAGCAGTTACTCGTGATATGACAGTTACGTCATTGTATTGATGTCGATAGGACTGATAAACCTATTATTTCTGATTGAGCTTCTTACTGCATTTGGCATTGTCAGCCAGTCACCTGTTTTGGTTTTGCCGCTCTCAGTTTAGGCGGCAAACACTTTACTCAGTAAATATCTCACAATCTGTTCAATCAAGAACTACCAAAGTCTCCCGGTTTCAACCCGGCCTCTGTCAACCGAGCTACCGGGTTTATTAACTACATTGGGTTATGAGTGCTTCTGCGGCGAAGGATGCGGCGACTGTGGTCCTACAAGGCAAGTCGCCTGCGTTCATCCATCGTGTCAAGGGGAGAAGCTGGGACGACTGGTTTGCGCAGGTGAGGGCGGACTTGACCTCGGTCGTGCTGGGAATACGTCACGCCGTTGGCGAAGGTTCTACAATGGCGGTCCGAGATTGAAGCTGAGCCTGCGGTGGGAGCACCGGATGCAGCTTACGGGGACCGGAAGGAGAACACACACAAGAGAGAGGCCAAGACGAGGGAGCAAAAGGCTGCGTTGGAAGCGAGACCGGCACCGGCGGCCGGGGAAGGTATTAATTTGACCATGCCGCAGCGTCGCAAGATATTGGCCAGAAGGGCACAAATCTTTATGTGGCTATACAAAGCGTTGGAATACGGGTTGCCGGCGGAGAGGATTGTCCGACATTTGGTCAGGGAGCCTACGCTACGACCGGAGGAACTCATCAACATCCTGCGTCAACGCTACCAAGGCAACGCGGCTCACCAAAAGCAAAAGAGGAACAGCATTGTAAGCAACTGGCAGTTTAATGCCAAGGACGATATGATGGCGCAGCTAAGGGATTTCATGACTCATTGTCAATTCCTAGATGATCACAACGAGCCGGTTAGCGTCACGCTGCAGATGCAGTTTGTGAAGACGACCCTAGCAAAATGCGCAGAAAAAATCTGTGGAAACCATTTTTGGACGCGCAAGTGACCAATCCATCGTTGGAGTGGGATGATTTGGAGGCGGCCTTCGAGCGGAGAGTCATCGCTAATGAGGCACAACGCATGGCTACTAAGGAGGAGACTACGATGTGGGCGAATGGACAGCGAAGGAAGGCAGAAATGAGAAAGGGGACAAGAGCGGCAAGAGCGACAAGCTGAAATTGGAATGCTACAACTGCTCAAAGAACCATAAGTATTTCAGGTGTATGGAAAAATGTCGCATACCTGGCCATGAGCACGTTGGCAAGTCATGCACCACGCTCAAGGACAGGTATCGCAAGAAAGTTCCTAAAGAAGAGAAACCGAAAAGAGATACCGCAGCAAATGGAGGGAAAGGCCAAGGACGCAAAGGTTCTGGTGCCCCGAAGAACGCTCCCGCCGCGGCCGTGTCTTGTATGGCGTTTGATCTACAACGTCAAAAGCGAGCATCGACGGCTGATCCTGTTCCGAGATATGCAGTGGCGAAGAGGAGTACCTAGCTCCGGCGGCGGATGGATCGGGGCTGCGGGTGGTGCCTAAGAAGGGGGGAAAAGCGGTTGGGAATGCGTTTATGGCGCAGAAGAACACACCGTTCCTCTACATGGGGCCGCCAGACGAGGAAAGGAAGTTTCTTCATAGCATTCCCCGTCTGGGTCTTTGACCACACCTTCACCTCTGCCAGCTGCTTGACCGCGATGTCAGATGCTCTCGTTGGATTCCAATACCCCCTTAGGTAGCCAGAGACGTTATCGACAAACAGTAGGCAGTAAGGTGTGTTGCCATACAATGGAAACTGTATGCGACCAGTGCCGTCTGCACTCCAATCCTCGCCAGCCTTTGCACATAGCGTCAGCGATGCCCCCTCGAACGATGCGTGCTTGGTAATCTTAGTCGTTGAGCAAGCTGAGCAGTCATACCTCAAGGTAGACGCATTCCCTTTCGCAGTTAGTCCATTCTGCTTCAGGAACTGCGAGCCATTGTCTCCCCAAAGTGGAAAATGCTGTTCAGCTCATCCATATCCACCGTAGTAGTTGGCCTCATGCTGGTCGACCAAAATGCAGCGTTGCACTGAGGGAACGGTGAGCATGCTTTCCTCTCTCTTTTCCATCCAGGCGGGTTCGCCGTGTTAAATCGGTATTGACAAGTATCCGCATCGAAGCTCCCCATCAAAATCTTTTCGCACGGCTCCACCACAATCCTCTTCTTCGTGACGAAGAATTCGTCATCCTGCATGACGATTGCGTAGCCCATTCGCTGTAGGCGACCGGATGAGAAAGGTGTACGGTCCAAGTAGGCAGAACATAGGTCTCACCCATGTCCACCTCTTGGTGCTCCCCCTCACCCGTCACGCCCGTAAACGATGTGCTACCCATCGCCACAGTTTTGATGAGTCCGAAGATCCCCCTGACCGCCATCCGTTCTTCTTCCTCAACCTCGTTTAGGGCATCCTCCACTGGAACCATGTGCTGCGACGACCCGCAGTTAAGGTAGACTTCATACAGATCCTGCTCACCCGTCACTTCATCCTCGAACGCCATATGAGCTGTAGGCCCGTTGCTATCCCCTCCACCAGAAGGCGTATCTCCCCCACTGCAAGGTATCCCTTCCACATCACCGCTCTCTCCATCTGATTGACCAGGCGGCGTGTTTGGTGGTTTCCTCTCTTCCACCACTTCTCCTCCCGTCGCAATAGCCCTAGGCACTGGGTCCAATCCCACGCCCCTTATCCCTTGCCTTTCCACGGCGATGATTGTATTCATCTCATTCCATGGCCCAACACGTCTCCCCCCTTCTACAGGTGGATCACTGGTGCTCACACTTGTGCTCTGGCCTGCATTCGACGTACCCCTTGCTTGCCGGTATTTTGCCAGTGCCTCTTTTTTCTCTTCCTCCAGTGACAGTTGATGGTAGACCCACGGGAAGAAACGTTCTCTGCCACGCAATAGGGTACGTTCCGGTTCATTAGTCGCGTGCTTCTTCGCATCTTGCAACGCTTCCCAACTCATCTCCATAAATTCCCTTGCTCCCTCAGGCGGGCCAATGATGACTAGGATGTCATTGTACCTTGGCTGGAACATCCGAGCCTGCTCATCCTCCTTGGGCTTGACATGACAGTAACGTAGCAGTCTCTTGTAGGCCAGGTCCGCCTTCACCCTTGTCCTGTCCAACCCATGAGGTCCCAGTCCTCTCGGCTCCAGCTGACCGACCACCTTTTCCCACGCTTCCTTCCCTTCGTTTTGCGTGTAGTTGCAGAAGTCCTTGTGCGCTCTCAAGTCCAGCCGCTGGCAGTTGGTGTTGCAATACACCACGGTTTTGCATCTCGAGCACCAACGCTTCTTGTTTACTTGAGTCGTACTGCATGCTTCACATTCCGGTGGCATCACTATCTCCTTGTTGCAGGGTTCGTTAGCCTCCAGTCCTGCAGCCCAGTGTTCCCAATCATCCGGCGTAATCCTGATGTTGTAGTACCATGCCCAGAAGTGCAGCTCCGGCCGACCCGCATTGTTGAAGACCGTCCGGAAGTCGGTAATATTCACTCGCCCATTCCTCGTGTCATTTAGAACGGATAAAGAATGGATCTCAAACGCGGTAAAAGATTTCCTCAAAAGTGAAGGGATTGAGCCCAAGTTACCCGTTCGTGCGGACCCAACAAGGATGCGTACGCGGAGGCGGGTATACACATTGTTTTCTCGCTAGCAGCTACGTTGCTGACTGCAAGGAGTGGGCCTGTCTACTTCCTGCCTCTGGCAGTCGACTATGCTATCTTCATCATCAACATGCAAGCCAGAGCTGGGGCAAAGACAACGAGACACGAGATGTTCTACAAAAGACCACCACCACCCTTCTCTATCCTGACTCCATTTGGATGCCTGTGTGTGTACTACAAGGGTGGTAAGAAAGGACAAGAGAAGGGGGTGCCTGGGGCGTTCATGGGGGTGAGCATGGTGGAGTCTGCCTACAAAGTATGGAGTTACTACGAAGCTAAGCTTGTGTCTACGGCAGACATGGTCGTCAGGGATCCTACGGTACACGGCTGGCCTACTCTCTACCCACGAGGAAAGATGGCCTCGTCGTTGCAACACCACTTCCAAACAGCTACCACCATTCGGGAAAAAGAGGGCGAAAATGGCGAAAAACCCGGTGCATTTTTTACGCCAAGTGAGCCGACTACTCGACAAATTACTTGACGTGGTCACTGGTCCCTGACAGTAAAAATGACGCCTGGGAAGTGGACGACGTAGTGGAAGACGTGGCGAACGGTCCGTCTGCACGTGAGTACTCACGTGATGGTCCAACTGACGAAGGTGGGGTCATAAAGCTGGTGGTCGTTGGAGACGAGAAGTCGGCTGGTGGACGTGACAGCAAGGTGGGTGCGAGAGCTCCTGCTGGGAGTGGGAGTGGGGTGTCTGCCAATGTGTCGTTGCCTCGTTCGGGAGGATTGCAGGGTCGTGCTGGGGCAGACCAGAAGAGAGATGCAAGGGGGGTGCCAGTGGTGTGGACGGGTAACACCATTGACACGTCCAACATCGTTGCAGGGGTGAGGAGCAGGAAGCCAACGAAGCCAAATAACTTCCGTTCTGGGGCATACTTGGTGACAGTCCCGGTTCCTCACCGCGAGGCTACTGCCTCAGGCAAATTCAACGACTCAAGGTTCAAGGACATCGACAAGCACCTTAGGTTGGGTGCTATAGTAGAGCGTCATGTGTCGGAGAAGCCTCCGGGGCAGCCACTAGTTCCAACGAGGTTTGTCGACTTTGAAAAGCGAGAGACGGTCGATGGTCCGGTAGTGGATACAAAGTCAAGGATTGCTGGCATTGGTTTCCGACAACCGGCCTGGCAGTATGATAGAGTCGATCTGCCGATGTGTAGGGTTGAGTTAGTGTGGTCTACGTGTGCTCTTGTGGTATTGCAGGACCTTGATATATTTGGGATGGACGAAGAGAGTGCATTCCCACAGGTAAAGCTGCGAGTACCGGTATGGCTGCAATCTCCGGCTGGATACACGCCACCTAATGTGGTGTGGGAGGCTCTTAGGGGAGTCAACGGTCTGAAGCCCTCAGGCCACATCTATTGGAACGACCGAGTGGTTCCGACTCAGAAGAAGATGTGCTTTGCGCAGTGCATCCTTGAGCCGGTCATGTTCGGGAGGATTGATCCTGAGACGAAGAAGTCTGAAGTGTTGACTTACCATGTCGATGATAACATTCATGCTGCAGCATCTAAGGCGAGCCGGGAGGAGTATGTGGAAAATCTCAACAAGGAGTGGGGAAACGTAAAGGATCTAGGCCCGGTCAAACAGTTCCTCTCGCTTGAGTTTGAGGTGAGCAGGAAGGGTGGTATGACGGAGACTTATGGAGTAGGGGCCGCCCCGGGTCCGGTCGTAGGGAAACTTTTTTTGCATGCAAAGCTTCAAATATTAAAATAATGTTTAAAGCTGTAATATTATATTTTAATGCAAAAAAACAATGTTTGAACTATTATTAAGGTGCGTAGATGAGCATGCAGACCATAGCAGATAGCGGCCTGCACCGGTACTTGCAAAGTGCACGTGCTACATGTTACCTGCTATCAGCGCGTAAGTACAAACGATACAAACACGATTTCGATGCAGATTTAATTGAATTCAGCTTTTGTTGCCACTAATTTTTTTTTCTGGTCCTGGTGGCACCCGCCAGCCACTCGCCAGTACAAGTACGCTAAGCTAGTGACAACATGGAATAATTCAAAGTCCTGCAGTGCCAGTGCAAAGACACAGTGTCAGCATCTCAAGCAGCTACATTTCTAAGGACTTTCAACATGATTGGCCTCATTCAGCTGCTAAAAATAAAAAAAAACCACGCCCACTCACTCATCCTCCTCCAGATCTGATTCATCATCAGATGAAGCCAAGCCACCGCAGTTAATGCATCCTGCATATCACCTGGACCTATGGATTTGGATAATTACAATACGCGCACATCCAGCGCGTTGCGGGCTCTTCGTACTCGCTCCCTTCATCATCTTCTGCGTCGCTTTCAGCATATGAGTCTACCTTCGCCGCCTTGGAGCGAGGCTGTCTGGTAGAAGCTGCTGCGGCCGCGCCCGAGGAATTAGAAGCAGTAGGTTTAATTGTAGCAGCCTGCTTGCTAGCTCTCTTCTCCACCCCTTTCTTTCCACTGCTGACGGGCACTTCGCTGTCGGCTGCTGCGCCCTCGGGTGACACACTGTTGGGCTGCTGTGCCATGTGCGCCTTGAGCCTTTCCTTCAACTTTGGTACCGTGCCGACAGATGACAGCCCCAACTGCTGACAGAGCTCGACTAGGCGCGGTTTGCGCAATTTGCCAACGTTGAAGCTCTTATTCTGCAGCCTGCTGACGGGCACTTCGCTATCGGCTGCTGCGCCCTCGGGTGACACGCTGTTGGGCTGCTGTGCCATGTGCGCCTGGAGCCTTTCCTTCAACTCTGGTACCGTGCCGACAGAGGACAGCCCCAACTGCTGACAGAGCTCGGCTAGGCGCGGTTTGCGCAATTGCCCAACGTTGCAGCTCTTCTTTGCCTTCTTGTTTGCCGAACGCTGGGAGGCGAGCCGCTTGAAGTATGAAATCTTTTGCTCCCGCGTCAGGTCCGCAGTTGCACCAGACTGCACATGAACCGCTGCCACACGCTCCCCTCTGCCATTCTTCGATGGGCATTTGTCGACGCCTTTGTGCGATGGATGGGGCTGCTTAAACCGCTGTGTGCATGGCTCGCACCTCTTGCCGCCAGCGACTTCGTCCGATCGCATGTCAAGGACAATGCGGTCGGCGTCGGGCGCAACGCTAGTGTAAGCACCAAAGGCAACACCGCTAATGAACTGTTTGCCAGAAGTGAGGGTGGGCCTGGAGTAACGAAACGAGCGCAAGTTGCGAAGGCCCCAAGAACTGAGTTTGCGAGGTTCAACCTTGTTCTCTTTCACCCACTTCTCGATCACGTCTGCGTCGTGACCATAGAACCGGTTGTTGTCATATCCCGCTCCCTGCGCTGACTCAAGCCACTCCTCGACAAGAGCGAAGCCGCGCCCTTGCTCGACCTGGTCTTTAGTAAAGACCTTGGTAAACTTCCTCTTTGCTCCGTCGCATGGGTTCCACGCATGAAATGCATACAGCATGTCCGTGCTGATATCCACTCCATACTTCTCCCAGTAGTGCGCCTCGGAAAAAACGAACTCATAGTTCTGAAAGTCGCCGCCGCCATCGCCAGTGCGAGTACCAGGGCCGGGAAAAGAAGAGATCTCCCCGCTTCCTCCATCTTCCTTGCTCCTCAGATGATAGTCCCAGCAGTAACGGGTGGTTGCACCAGTGTGCTCAACCATCATGATGTTGTGGATGTACTCGTATTGCAACTGGCCGTCGGCGCGGCGGGTGACTACAGTAAAGAGCAGATCATTCATCTTGCAGCCTGTTTCAGAATACCAAGATAAATAATCTTGGTAAATGACCCACTCCCCGGACCCAGCCTCCAAACTCTCGACCTTAGCCTGGATATAGCTGCGTAGCATGCAACACATAAACTCAGCGGCTGCGATGTGCACAGGCAAGAAATATCGACCTGCGCTGCGCCTGGTACTGCTCATCGTGTCGTTGGCAACTCACTACCTTCGCCTTCAGTCGCTGGATCAGCTTCAGGTCCTGCTTGCCCTCTGGCTTTGCCTGTTCACGCTTGAGCTCGGCTTTCCATCTTTCCCAGTTATCATGCCACCGGCAGGGAACGGTATTCGTAATGCAGCGGAAGGTAATATTATCCTCTTTCAGGATCTTGTACAAGGATGCTTCATTTCGCGGCCTGTAAAAATGATTGCATGCATTGCCACAACGACCGCCGCACGTGTAGGCTCTTGCATTATCAGCAACCCACTGGGTGCCCTTCAGTTCGTACACCAGGCGCTCTACAGACCCTGCGTCAGCGACCATGGCCTTGTAGATATTGGGGAAAAGCTCAGTGCGGTAAGATTTGTAGAAAGAACCTGTGGTTCCATACCAGTAAAGAGTTTCTCGCCCTGACTTAGCGCCCATGTTCTCCAACACAATCCTTGCAGTCGCTTTCTTCTCCCACTGAGAAAAAGCCTCGCGGGATTCATCAGTCGTTCTTTTCTGTTCGAAAATGTCGACTTTATCAGGCTTTTCCCCTTTGGCACGTCCTTCCAGGACTTTTTTCTGCACAGCGAGTGCTTTGCGTGCATACCTCTCACTGACGGAAGTAAAGAAGGACTGGAACTCCTTCGCCGACATCTTGCCCCTCAGCTTGCCGATAATTGTTTGCTTGTGTGCAGAACAAGCCGGCAATTCAGCAACAATGTCACCAATGGCAGAAGCAGCTGCAGCCTGAGCCTTGTTAGTTTCTAGGAGGGCGCTGGTTTTGGGAAATCTCTGTCGCCCTTGCGCAGCAATGTCACCAATGGCAGAAGCAGCTGCAGCCTGAGCCTTGTTAGTTTCTAGGAGGGCGCTGGTTTTGGGAAATCTCTGTCGCCCTTGCGCAGAGAGCAACATGGCCTGCAGCTCTTCATCACTAGGAAACTCAGCCTCCACTACTGCAGCTGACCGTTTACATGCCTGGTACTCCCTACTCTTCTTGAGCCTCTTGGCATGCTGTTCGGAAACGGTTCTCTCGTCGATACGCTTTCTTGAGTGTCCACCCTGTCTTTGAAACGATCGCGATCCCGCAGACTGACTAGACTGACACCCTGAGTCTGAACATGAACCAGCTGACGTGCTACAGCCATGCATGAATAGAGTGCTGTCGGTTGCTGTTGACGAACATGAGGAATGCTCGGATTCATCATCAACTAGCGTAGTAGTGTCTAGTATATCACCAGGTGAGTGCTGCACTTCATGCCCACTGTAGCCAGTTAGCCTGCCACAAACAGGAAATACTGCAGGCCCTGATATGTTGGATTCATGTTTTCTATCATAAAAAATCATGTTTGACAGTGTGAGTGCATGAGAAACAAGTGTTGAGCTGATATCCAACTCCATTCTAGCAGTGGTATATTATATAATAATATTTCGCATACTTGGAAGCTTTGGCCCTTGCAAGCCTTATTGCTGCCGCGCTAGGCACTGCCAGCGGCTTCACAGGGGTCGGGGAAGACATGCCAGCATGCCTGTGGTCGTGGAGCAACGTGTTTTCATTTAAAAAAAGAAAAACATGAGACCTTTTCAAAGTGCAGCACTTTTACTTTTTCCCGATAGAACTAGGTCCAAAAAACTTGACAGACGCCCTAGATGTCATAAATCAAACGTCATATAGCATCATATCATATCAACCATACCGAGGGCGTCTGTCAAACAGCACAGAAGACAAGTAGTGGCCTTGAAGACGACGAGAGTGCACCCCTGTACGTTGGAAAAAAGGGAATCCACACTGGAAAAGTGGCATTTCAGCCACTTTTTCCACCTCCGACCGGTGTGTCTTTTGTTCAAGTCGAATTTCCCTCCAACACTCACTTAGTGAATTGAGAAATGAGTTCTGGAAAGCCCAAAGGTGACGATTCAGTAGACAAGCATGTTGTCTCGAGCATGCAAAATTTTCGGGTGGAGAGGGACGATCAGGGGCAACGCATTTTTTTGAAAACCAACGGCGAACCGAATTGGAAAAACTTGCAGGATTGCATTATCCCGCCAGAAGTTACTGCAAAGTATTGGAATTTTCCTTCCCCCAAGGCAGAGGCCAAGGCATGGCACAGTGTACCAGATAACGTCGTACACACGTACGTTCCTTCTGGGAAAACATTTGTTCTGGCCTCCAAGAACGAGATCTTTCAAGATCTGCCGTCTGCAAGAGGGCGCAGAGTTCGAAGGGGCAAAGCACCTGCAGCAAACACTGCGCTACCTGCAGAAGAGCCTGAAGCTGCAAGCCCTTCTTCTAAGTCGCCTCCAAAAAAGAAGCAACGCAAACCGGTTGGCAAATCAATTATACATACATATGCCATGCACATACATGACATTGTCTGCAGGCGGCACAGAAAAAGAGAAAACAAACCAAGCGCGCCTTGGCAAACGAGATGGCAGATCAAGCTGCTAACAATAACAGCAAACAAGCCGAGGGGTAGTAATTGAATTTCTTTTTTTTGCTTTCTTCTTCTTCATCTTCTCCTCCTCCTCACTGCAGCTGCTAGTTTTACTACAACTATATACATTCTTCTTTTTTTTCTTCTTCTTCCTCCTTCTCCTTCTCCTTCTTCTTCTTCTTCTTCTTCTTCTTCTTCTTCTTCTTCTTCTTCTTCTTCTTCTTCTTCTTCTTCTTCTTCTTCTTCTTCTTTCTTCTTCTTCATCTTCTTCTCCTCCTCCTCCTCCCTCTACTACTACTAATACTACTACTACTACTGCTACTGCTGCTACTACTACTACCACCACCACCACTACTACTACTACTACTACTACTACTACTACTCTTCTTCTTCTTCTTCTTCTTCTTCTTCTTCTTCCTCCTCCTCCTCCTCCTCCTCCTCCCTCTACTACTACCAATACTACTACTACTACTGCTACTGCTGCTGCTACTACTACCACTACTACTCTTCTTCTTCTTCTTCTTCTTCTTCTTCTTCTTCTTCTTCTTCTTCTTCTTCTTCTTCTTCTTCTTCTTCTTCTTCTTCTTCTTCTTCTTCTTCCAGACCTCCTCCTCCTCCTCCTCCTCCTACTACTACTACTACTACTACTACTAGTAACTACTAATGCAGCTGATAGCATTGCTACAACTACGCTTCTTTTTTTTCTTCTCCTTCTTCTCTTCCTTCTTCTCCTCCTTCTTCTTCTCCTCCTTCTTCTTCTTCTCCTTCTTCTTCTTCTCCTTCTTCTTCTTCTCAAGAGCCCGGCTGCAGCAGAAGGCAACTCCGACCCCAATGACAGGTTTACTACTTTGATTTGCATTGCAATATTATTATTTAATGTTCTGACAGCGAGTCGAAGCACAACGGCCGCGAGGAGGAAAGGACTGAGCTGACGGCGGAACAGCAGCTGCAGTTGCAGAAGGACTTGCAGAACATCAGCAAGTTTTCCGAAGCTGCCAAGTCAGGTCTGCTGCAACAGAACGCAGTCCTGCGTCTCAATGAAGAAGATGTGCCGCCGCCTCCCCCGCGCGTAAAGATGTGCCGCCGCCTCCCCCCGCGCGTGAAGATGTGCCGCCGCCTCCCCCCCGCGGGTAAAGATGTGCCGCCGCCTTCCCCCGCGCGTGAAGATGTGTCGCCGCCCCTCACCGGCGCGCCTAAACAGCCCAGGCGCATACTTCAGCTCGTAGTCAATCCGAAGCCAGCCTTGAAGTATTGGGCAATCCCCAACACCAAGAAGTACTACGTTAAGTTCGCGCAGGATGCCTCGCAAGAGGAAAAAGTTGAATTGCAGAAAGGGTACGTGCTGTTTTCATGAATGGTACAATAAAGCAGTGCTATGTGATGATAGGCTTCTCTTAGCGTTCACGGACCCCATGACCAATGCTGTCATTTATTTTTCGCTGCTCATCAAGCAGTACTGGAGTGATCTGGGATTAGAGATAGGGGTACTTTTTTTTTCTAGATTGTGCACGCATTCCTTCACTGCTTGTGGACTGGTAGTCGCTGGATTGCTGGCTCACGACCCGAGGCCCTAGTAGTAGTGCAGAGAGGTTGGCGTGCTTGGGGTACTTACTGGCGTAGCTGTGATAGAAAGCTGTAATAATGCTTGCACTGCTGCAGGCCTGGTCGCTGGTTGGAGAAGAAGCAAGCGACTGAAGATACCTTCACGATGGGTCGACGTGCAGTTATGCTTGCGCGCCAGGTGGAGGAAATCACGGCGGAGGGTGTGTTTGAACCATCTGTTGAGTTTGTTTTCTGCGAGGAGGGAGACATAGATCCGATCGCGACCACCAAGGACTGGAATGTCCATCCTGGCAACGTTTCTGACGAGTATGTGAAGAAGTTTATCTCTGCTGCGTTTGAGCCCCATCTGTTTGCTGGTAACAATGCTTGGCCTTCGGATGTTCCACTTCCGAAGGCTGTCTGGCTGCGGCAAGAGAAGTGCAGCCCTTCGCGCAAGACTAGTGCAGCGGACAGCGCATCCCCTGCCATCTCCCCCGGGTAAGTTCATTTCTTCAATCAAATATTAATGCATAATTTTTTTATGCAGTTCCGCGAGGCCCAAGCGGAGCGCCACGCTTCCAAAGTGGAAGTGGGGGCTGTTAGACATGCGAACCATCGCTGGCGACGAATGCAAGGAGTTGGGTGCGGATTGCGTGAAGGTTTATGCAATGCCCATCAATGGGGGCAAGCTTGGAGATTTCATTGGTTCCAGTGGCCTCCGCTTGAACGGGTTTGACGGGGATCACAATCCACGGTTGGAATTTTTCGGCGAAGAGTTCGACGAGGTCACGGATCCCGAACAGTTCAAAATAATTGCAGCGAACCCCGGCACCCACACGTTGAGGCTCAAGCGCAAGATATGGAAGCTGAACATGAACAAGCGCGAGCAAATTTTAGCAGGAAACATTCCTGCTTCTCAAGGAGGCGGCTTGATTGATCATGCTGCAGAATTTTCAGGAGAGAATGTGGTCTTCACCATGCCGACGAAAAAAGAGGGGGGGAAGTTTCCCATTCCGGTACTGGTTGCAGATTTTTACATCGGCATGTTCCCATTGACCGATTACGGGCCGGGATTTTGGAAGAACCATCCTGCGGGAAAGCGACCGGTGTCAATCCCCGTCGGTGTGGATGCGGTACGTTTCTGTTGAGTGTAGTAGTAATATGTGTGAGCACTTTTCTTTTTGACTGCAGGATGGGAAACTGAAATGGTTGGATGTGGGTCCTCCAGCACATCCCAAGCCAAGCCCAGCGAATCCGAAGCCAACCACAGCGACTCCGAAACCAACCAAGCCTAGCAAGAAGGGTGGCGGAGGCAACTCGCACCACAAACCTGGCTGCAAGTGTCCTCCCTGTGCCTTCATGCGTGCCATGGAAGCCGACGTGATGGAAGTAAAGTCGCCGCCTGTCCCGACGCCTGCGTCGACGCACAAGCCGACGCCTGCAGCAAAGAAACCAGAAAAGAAGCAACCGCAGCAGAAAAAGTCTAAGCCAGAGACGGAGTCGGAGGAGGAGGAGGAGGAGGAGGAGGAGCCGAAGCCTGCGAAGGGTCGCAAGGGCCGCAAGCAGCGCAAGGGCCACAAGCAGCGCAAGGGCCACAAGCAGCGCAAGGGCAGCCAGCAGCCGCAGCGAGTGCAGCGTCATGGGCAAGGATGTAAGTGCGCCGAATGCTTTGCGCATGGTGAGGGCTGTGAATGCCCTGATTGCGAGGTAAATGAAGTCGAGCCCAAGCATGGTGAAGGATGTAAGTGTTTCAAATGCGCTCCGAAGCGCGCCCCCTTTCGTTATCAGCATGCACCCACGTGCAGGTGCCTTGTCTGCCTCCAGCACGGTGACGGGTGTGCGTGCCCGCGGTGCAGAGGGGCATTTCCTGCCATGCCTCATCCTGCTAACTGCAGGTGCTATGTGTGCTACCAGCCCCACGGTGCTGGAAATAATGCTCTTTCAGCTTTTCTAGCAACGCAATCGCAGCAAACCACCAATTTTATCAGCTTCCTTGCTAATGGGCGGGTGTAAAATTCTATAGCATGATTAACTTAGGTTGCTGCAGACAAAGCCTTTCTATTACCTGCTAAGTGGCAGAAGTTCCAGATTTATCTGGAAAACTTTGTTTTCCTCATTTAAAGTTTCTTTTTGTGCGTTTTAATGCAGTATTTGCATATAATTATGCATAGTAATTCATACTACAATTACATCAACTTACGCATTTAGTTATACAGGTGCGGACTGCGGGTTGCTGAGATGCAATTCCAGTAGATGCTCTCTGTGGTCATCTACTGGAATTGAACCTCACTTTTTCACTTTTTGTGCGTTTTAATGCAGTATTTGCATATAATTATGCATAGTAATTCATATTACATCAACTTACCCATTTAGTTATACAGGTCCGGACTGCGGGTTGACTTAATATTTTTGCATGTGAGCACGATGAGATTGCAAGCTCTAACTAGCATTCAAAGTAGTAATATTAAGAAAAAAGCAATTATATTACTTAATAATCAATTAATATTAACATTTAAGATCATCCGGCACAACTGCACATAGTGCAGCAGTCTCTACAACCTACGACCAACCGGCCCCTACTCCATAAGTCTCCGTCATGCACCATATCTATCTACCAACGTGAGTACACGGAGGCGTTGATGGCTAGGTTCAAGAGGAACGACGGGCGTCCGTGGATGCCGGCCAAGACGCCGTGGTTGCCAGAGGGATCAAAGATGGTGCCGGCGTTGGAGGAGTACTCGCCACAGGAGCTTGTAGGGAGTTACATCTACTTGAAAGCGAGTTGCCCGGAGTCGGTTCTTCCGTTGAGTCACCTGGCTGAGCATCAGTCCGACAGCAGCAAGTTCGATTATCGAGCGGCGGAGCAACTGTTGCGCTATTTCCTGTTCGTCAAGAACAGGGGTGTCAAGGTCTCGTCGAATGGCAACCGTACGCCGGAGGCGGACTCAGATTCGTCCCTGCGAAATGGAAGTCGCATGTACTCGCGGACAGGGGGTGTGCTGTTCCTGGCAGATGGGCCGGTGATGGTGAGGGCTTCCAATCAGAAGCATTTAGCCATGGGCACGCAAGAGAGTGAAACTTACGCGGCTTCGGAGGTGCTGCACGATCTTGAGTCGGTGCGTAATATGATTCGAGCTTTGCCTTGGTCGGATGAGAATCCATTGAAAGCCGAGTTGATGGCGACGCCGACTCTCAATGTGGACAATCAGGCTACGGTGTGTACTGCGCCAGAATCGGTATTTGGAAAGAAGCTGCGTCACATTGCTCTGAGGCATTACCATTTGACTGAGGCGATGAGGAAGGGGGAGGTTGTGATGCGTTGGGTCCCGTCAGCAGACAATCGCGCCGATGTTCTCTCAAAGAAAATCGCGAGCCCGTCCTTGTTTAAGAAGGGGGCAGACAGACTGTCTGGACATCAGTCCAAGTAAACATTACAGTGGCTGCTTATGTTTTTGCTCAGTAGAGGTGTCCTATGACTTTAGGCTGCGTCACATTGCTCTGAGGCATTACCATTTGACTGAGGCGGGAGGTTGTGATGCGTTGGGTCCCGTCAGCAGACAATCGCGCCGATGTTCTCTCAAAGAAAATCGCGAGCCCGTCCTTGTTTAAGAAGGGGGCAGACAGACTGTCTGGACATCGGTCCAAATAAGCATTACAGTGGCTGCTTATGTTTTTGCTCAGTAGAGGTGTCCTATGACTTTAGTGATAAGTATAGAATATATTTGTGACTTCTACGTCATTAGTGACTCTATTAGTAACTACCTATGAAATTAGGGGGAGCTTTACATTACAATAACGGTTAGAATAATTTCTGACAGCAGTTACTCGTGATATGACAGTTACGTCATTATATTGATGTCGATAGGACTGATAAACCTAGTATTTCTGACTGAGCTTGTTACTGCATTTGGCATTGTCAGCCAGTCACCTGTTATGGTTTTGCCGCTCTCAGTTTAGGCGGCAAACACTTTACTCAGTAAATATCTCACAATCTGTTCAATCAAGAACTACCAAAGTCTCCCGGTTTCAACCCGGCCTCTGTCAACCGAGCTACCGGATTTATTAACTACATTGGAAGACAATCTTGTGGCATGCTAGGACTGTGTGGTCTTACCGTCGGGTATGAGGTGCACCATGTCCTAAGGAACGAGTACAGCAAAAGGCTTGTTGAGAGCAAAAAGTTTACGGGCTACTTCCGGAGCACGCTCCGCGGGCGTGATGACTATGGCATAGTCCCATGGGGCCTGTAAGGTCTTGATCGTTGGTGCACCGCACAGAATTTGACAGTCGTGCTTCTTAAAGCGCGTGTCTAATTGCGGATGACTACCTTCAATCGCGAGCCAAAAGGATTTTCCACTAGACAGTAACATAGTTGCCGGGATTGTGTCCAGTAGCTGTTTAGCCAGGTACTTTGATTCATATCTCATCTTGCAACTAAAATTTAACCGGTTGCTTTTGATTTGCAGGCCTGTAGTCTTGCAGCCTAAGAAGGAGAGCAGTAGGCCCAAGGCGGTGGAGCATGCCTTGCTGGTACGTCGCGCTGTTACAGGAGGTACTCTGGAAAAGCCTGCGTACCAACTTTTCTTCCTTAAGTACACCGCCGTTGATCCGGTCGTCAGCGGAGCGCTCCCTATGATTTCGAAAGAGGAGTATGTGGAAACGATCGTGCCCGCTTTCGCGTTAACGAGGCCGGGCATACCGAAGGAGAAAGTGCTGTTTCTACCGTGGTTCAAGTTCCTGCCACCGCTTTCACAGTCGCCTGCCTCCCGATCGGATCGCAAATGCAAGGGCAAACGAAAGTCGCCGCCTGATCACCAGGAGGACGCGGAGGACGATCGTCCCCTCACCCGCCCTCGGTACTTCATCCAGTTGTAACATCCAGTCCAAACTCGCATCTTGTTGTAATTGCAGACCGTGACAGAAAAAAAGACGTCCAGTAAGAAGCCAGGTAAGAAGACGCCTGGCAAGGCTTCCAAAAGCGCCAGCCATACTCTCGACGGCGGGTCCGAACTGGATTACGTGCATTTCAACGAGAAAGTCGATATCGTCTGTTCGCGTTGATGACCAATTTCATGAGCGACGCCGGCTGTATCAGGCAGAGGAGAAGAAGCTTGCGAAATTGCGCGAGGACGAGCAGCAGTACCTGTTTCAGAAGCAGCAGAATTTGCTGGACAACGTCAAGTCGGCTTCGGAGAAACTGCTCTCGTTTACTCAGTGTTTGTCCCAGCATGACCTGCCCAACCATGAACGTCCAAGTGAGCGCATGCAACCGCAGTTCGCTTGTACACTCATGTTGAGCCTGACGGCCGGGCTACATCGCATCAGAATCAAGCGCACGAGAACAGCCATCCTCAATATTCAACCTCACAGCCGCCGTGGTGGATTCCAGCCCTATTCTCAGCCTCGAGGTCGCGAACGTGGGTACGAGTACAACAACCGCAATCCGGCGTTGGCCTTGCTTCATTATCATGCCGTTGTTGCTCTGCAGAACGCAGAGCGAGATCGAGAACGCAGCTGAGAACGAGAACGAGTACGGAACGTTGGTCATAGCTATTTCAATTTTAATCACCGTTACGTGGATAGTTGATTTGTCAATTGGACGGCCCGGGACAGTCAATAATGCCAATTTTAACTGTAAGGACTTAATACATCATTTACCAGTCATAATTATAACTACGTAACTTGGTCATCTAAGTTAGTCAGTTTTGTGACGTGGCAGCTTCTGTGTGACGTGGCAGATTCTCCCGCGGTTAGTTCAGTTCTCAGAGTCTTACTTATACGAGTTATTAAAGTGCGTTTCCTTACTGCGAGACAGTCTTGCTAGAGTAGCCCGGAGTGATCCTGAAAGGGATCGGTAAAGGTTCCCGATGGCGAGTCTCCCCAAGGTCATGAGCCTTGGAACCGAGAAGACTATGGGTTTAAAGCAAGAGTACATCCCGCAGTTGGATGGTACCACTCGGAATTATTCCGACTTCCGTTACAAGATAGAGAACTATACCAAGGGCATCAGTGCCTGGCATGGGGAGTGCGTAGCGCTGACGTTCCAAGACCCAGCTAAAGCTAAAGTTAAATATCCCTACGATCCTGCGAAAGTAATGGAAGTAGAGGAAAGGGAGTTGCCAGAAGAGCCAGAGTCAGAAGACTCTGACCCAGAAGATGAAGGAAGCCAGTCAGACAGCGGTAGACAGAAACCCAAAACGAAGAAAGATGACAGCAAGACAACCGCAGAAGACAAACCGAAAGATTGGGCAAGGACGTCAGAAGAACAGAAGAAGCAGTGGAAAGATAAGAGAGCTAAGAGACTGAAGCGAGAGAAAAGAAAACAGTCCAAACGAGCTCACACATTGAGAGTAAGAGGCATACAGAAGGAGAAGAAGCATTATGAACGCATGCGAAATTTACAACTCATTCTGTCTGTTGCCTTTTCTCACCCTGTTATTATTCGATATCTGCGCACTAAAACAGTGAAAGGACCGATAGAACTAATAGAGGCCGTTAGGGCAAAGTTCGGTTCAATCTCCGGGGTCAGCAAAAATATCAAAGCACAAATTTTTGAGAACATGTACCCCAAACTCGGACAGAATGTGGATGCATGGTTAAATGACTACATCGCCATGAAAGGAGAGGTTGAGAGTCATAGAACACCCATTTGATGAGGATGACCTTAGAAGAAGCCTGCTTGCTAAGCTCGCAAGACACCCCGCATATGAAGAGAGTTTCAAAGCACTTCACTACAACCTACCACCTTACCTAAGACCCAAATTTGACGACTTAGTCGATAGTGCGAGAGACACATGCATTGTGGAGAAAGGACAAGTGGAAGGAAGAAGAGAAGAGAGAGAGAGAGAGAGAGAGAGTGAAGCGCACGAGGCAGCTGAAGAAGGAGACAAACCTCATGCTAGATGATCAGGAAGATGAAGGGGATGGGGGTAAGGGCAAGTAGAAGAAGGAGGAATGGTGGCTGAAAGTTACGTGTTTCGCGTGTGACAATAAAGGTCATACGAAGAAGTATTGCCCGGACACTAAGGCCAAGAAACAAAACCAAGAGAGAGATGATAAACTCAAGCAAGAGAAGGGCAAAAGAAAGGGAAAGACACACAACAAAAAGAACAAGCCTAAGAAGGATATAGCTCTACTGAGAAAGGAGGAAGAAGAAGAAAAAGAAGAGTCAGACGAAGACGCATTACTCATTATTATGGGGGGAAGTGAGTCAGGAGAAAATGACGACGAAGAGGAGCCTGAAAGATCAGGGAGAGGGAATGCCGAGGCTGGGGAACCCCAGTCTGTGCTAGGTGTTCAACAAAGTGGGACCCAAAGGGAGAACGTCGAGTCTGGGGAACCCCAGACCGAGCCAGGTATTCGTTCCCCACAGGCAGAACGTAAGAGAGTTAGGAGTCCTAACCCCAGTTTAGCCCCTCTACCCTCACTAAACAAAACTACTAAAACCTCAGGCCACAAACATACCAAAGCACCCCCAAAGCATCAAGCGTCTGACACCTCAACCCCTCCACTCAGTCTAGCTAGCTATAGCAGAGAGAGGCCCCGTTCTCTGAAGTGTCATGGGAAAAACAAAAGGAATATCCCTTGTCAGATTTCGCTTGAACATGATAAGAAAGGGCCTAATGCCGTGCAAGCTTCACGTATGGTTTTCGGGGAATACTGCGGATATCACGCTAAAAATCAGGGCCCAGAGTACCCTTTACTTGATCTATCTGTCAGCCCCAACCTCCGACCCCCCAAATCACCTTATTATCCAGACGAGAGAGGTTTAATAGCTGATGCGAAGCGAGAGGGTTAGTGATACCACACAATCTCACTACCACTTTCACTGAACAATCTCCACAGAGGGTCAGAGAGAGGGAGAAGAATAAGGCGAGAGGGGAAGTGAGGGGGAGTCAGGTCCAGGGAACAGCACCGGAAACACCCACATCCACCACATCGACACCTCACACCACACCACAAGCACGCACATGCGACACGCCAAGACAGAGTGAGGGTGGCGATGAGGAAGAAGATGAAGAAGAGATAGATGAGTATGATCCTGACAATGATTCCCGATGTTCAGATGAAGTAAGACATGATGATGCCATGGCAGCATGTATGGATGATTCTAACATTGACACGGAATATCTGCAATTCACGCGAAAAGGGAATGTTCGGAAATACATACAAAAGCATAAGAAGGAGACTCACGATGTGAGTGGGAGTTCGGCATCTGCCGGACTGCCCAGTGTTGTTGCAGGGACTGGGGAGTCCAAGAGGGAACGGCGGGGAGGCACTGCTGCAACCTCAACACCACAACCAGGTCCAACACCACAAGCTCAGCCACACATCAACACACCACCCATCATTACGTTCAAAGACATAGCACAGCTCGCTCAACAATTCACCACAACATGCATCAGAGAAAGCAATTGTGAGGTGAAGAGAGTGAGTGAGGGGAAGTTAGTGCTAGACGAGTTCTTGACAGATGTGGTAAGAGCGATAAAGGGAGTGTATATTGCACGCAGTTAGCACGACATTATCCCCACCAACGCAAACCCAAGACACCCACACCACTCAGCCACCAACACCATCAAAACACAAAGATAGCAGACAGAACTATGCATTAGTGTTAGATGGGGAAGGTGGGCGAGATAGGAAAAACACGATAGTTCAGGACAGTGGGTCTTCTAGGGACATAGCTTGCAATTCCGAAATATTACATGACATCAATTCAGTACCCCCTATTAAGCTAGTAACAGGTAACTGCGAGTGCAGGTAGGGCAGAAGGGGACAGCAAGGGTAACACGCATCAACGGACACGGTAAACCGGTTACGGTGTCAAGGCCTATGCTACTTGACACTAGGTTACCCGTGAATATTGCGTCGACCGGCAGGATGGATCACATCCATCACCGGTCTGTCGTTCATCAGAATGGACAGTTACTTATTCTAAAACACCTCGTAAGGATTGAGGAGGGAGACGTGCTAGTAAGAGGCAGACTCATGTCAACCCTCCTTTACAGGTGGGATGACGAGTTTGACACTCCATTAGACATCAACGACCGTTACGAGCCTCCACACAAGCAAAGTAGAGAGGTAGTGGGGTGAAAGGGGAGGGAAACCCCAAGAGAGAGAGAGAGAGAGAGAGAGAGAGAGAGAGAGAGAGAGACGAGTGTAGACAGTCAGAAGGCAAAACGGGGGAGGTAACGCTGTATGCGTCTTATCCCCGCAAGCCAGGTTCAATCAGGAAGGTAGATATAGAATTGTTCCACTATGCTTGTGGACACTATAGCGTTAAGAAGATGAGAGCTTTGGCGAATGCATTAGGCATAAAGCTAGTAGGAGACGAGAAGAAAGTAGAGTACTGTGAAGCCTGCATCATAGGTGAGGCGAAGCAGTTGCCTAGGTTTAAGGTCCATAGGATAGAGAGAGCTAGTAAGCCAGGAGTAGTACTGCACATAGACACCGGGACGTGGTCAGCATGTTCAATACACTGGAAGAGACATAAATTTTCGGTTACGGATGATTACTCGTTGTTTATTAAAGATTATTATCTTTCGCCTAAGAACGAACTTATCGACTGCATTAAGCAGGCGGTAGCATTTTACGAGAGGCAGACAGGAAATAGAGTTAGAGAGATAAGGTGTGATCAGGAGTTTGACATCCCGAAAGAAGTGATAGAGTGGTGGAAGCCGAGGGTTTATATGGAAGACCTCAGCAACGGGGGACAAGGATGGAAACCCCATAGCTGAGGAAGCTAATGATATAACGGCAGGAGCCGCAAGGGCTATGCGGTATCATGCCCATCTGCCCATTTCATTTTGGGCAGAAATGGAGCATTCTGCCACCACCCTCCACAACATCTTGCCCGCCACTCATGGGCCAATAAAAGGGATTTCCCCATATGAGCAGCTTTTAGGCAGAAAACCTTTCCTAACCCACCTCAGACCAATAGGATGCATGGGAGTTATGTACACAGGTAAAGGTAGAAAAGGTCAGTTTAGAGGAAAGAAGGTCATGCTAGTAGGGTATGACTTGTTTAGGGAGTTATACAGAGTGTGGGACGGTAGGAAGGTGATAGCAGGAGTTAGAAACGTGCGGTTTAATCCGTACATGATAGGTAAGGAAGCACAACCAGATAGGACAGTAGAGTGGGATGAGGATGCAGCTGAGGGGGAGAGTGAGAGTAATGATGTCGATGTCGAACAGACACACACCACAACCTCCACCACCACAGCCACCACCACCCACACACAAAAGGACACGACACAGATTCATGACGATGACGACTCATATGACCATGTCGATGATGTTAGTCAGTCAGACAGTCAACAAGAGCAGGGGGAGTATGGAGGGGACACAGGGGGAGATAGCTTAGATCACAAACACACACCAACACAAGATAGCTTCTCTACACAGGACATCGACACAACATCGACCGCTGCACCCCATCCCACCGACACAACCCCACAGACAACCAACACAGGACTAGGACACGCACACGCACTCACAGATGCATCTGATCCACAGACACAACACGAGAGAAGAGCATATGAAGAGAGTGAGCAGCCTAGTAAAGGAAGAACATGGGAGCAAAGTGATAAGATCACAGAAGCTAACATAGTTCACGAAGGAAAGAGAGCAAGACGACAAGCACAACAACCACAATCACGACCGCTTACTGAACTAAAACGAGAACGAAAGGTAGTTGAGGTTCAAGAACTAGAGGGAGTGAGAGTGAGAGTCCCTGCAAGAGAGTGGGGAGAGGAGTGGGCAGAGAAGACTTTACGGAGAAGGATGGGAGAGCAAAGTACGCATAGGAATAGTGAAGCAGAAATGTGCCCCCAAAGACAGGTTAACAGTTAGAAAACAACCTAAGCCATCTCACTTTGTACAGTTTGAAGACAAACTAGAGAAGATGCTAGATTCAGAGATCAGCAAGTACAGGGTAAGTGAGGGAGAGTCCGTATTGCCTGCCGGAGAGTTGGAGAGTGCTATGTTATGTCATGAAAGATGCATGAATGAGCTGAATGAGCTTTTGCTTTATCTTAACATTCGTGTGCCGAAAGAGATAGCAGAGATGGGTATGACAGCGAAAGATTTGCAAGAAGGCATGAGAAGGAGATACAGTCCCTTAAAGACTTAAAGACATACACTTGGGTTAACTATAGTGAAGCCAAAAAGGCTGGAGTTAGCAAGATTGTTAGGCTCACATGGGTTCATAAAGTGAAGATAGACGAGAACAATAGGAAGTTTGTTAAGTCTAGACTAGCTTTGAGGGGAGACATGTTAGAGCCAGGAGTTAGTTTTAACCCTGACCAGTTGTTTTTTTGTTCCTTGTGCCTCGCTCACTGCTAATGCTTGCAAAGCTTGCTGCTTGGCATGGCCATAAGCTGTATGGTGTTGACTTTAAGAATGCCTACCTAAATGCGCGAATGCATGACCCTGTGTTTTCATATGCTCCTGATGGGTTAGACAGAGAGGGGCATGAGGGGATGATTTTGCGTATTGATGGTGCTTTGTATGGCGCGCCACAAGCAGGCCGTAGATGGTATGAGATATTAGCCCCGAAGTTAAAGGAGCTTGGTTTTAGGCTTTTAGACTCAGACCTCTGTATGTTTGTTGAGAATGACAAGCCCATAAGAGAAGCCATAGTGGGGATTTTGCATGTAGATGACTTAATCTTTACGGCGCCTAGCATGAACGCGTATGAAGATTTTGCAAGTGCTTTGGAGAAGCATTTCCCCCTAAAACGGCTAGGAGTTGCAAGGGAGTTCAAAGGGATTGAAATAGTACAGGAAGGAGGACGAATTGTCCTTCATCAACGTAAGTACCAGTTACAGGTGTTAAGGGAGTTTGGGTATGGTGAGTCCCGCCCCGTAAGCACCCCTGCACCAGATCAGTTGCCCTTAGCTATGTCCGATGATGCAGCGTTGCGTAAGTTCGCTATAGCTAGCATAGTTGGAGTCTTCTTTATTTAGCTAAGATGACTAGGCCGGATATAGAACAGGCGCTCAATGCAGCTAGTGTTATGCAGACCATAGATAAGGGAGTCACTTATGCAATGTTAGGAAGGATATTGCGGTATTTAACCGGCTCATTTCGCGGTTTAGCATTTCACGGGCCTAAATCCTCGCAAGAGGGTCAATCCTATCCAAAAGTCACGTTATGGCCTGATGCGGCCCATTAGGTTTGCAATAAGACCGGAAAGTCACGTACGGGATACGTAATTCTATGGGGAGCGGATCCTATAGGTTGGCTTTCTAAGAGACAGAGTAGGATAGCCCTTAGTTCGAATGATGCTGAAATATTTGCAGCAGCAGAATGTATTAGAGAGGGTCTAGCTGTAGGTCATGTTAGACAGGAACTCGGAATTCCGCAAAAAGGTCCGGTTGAATTATTTGAGGATAATACCCAAACAATGCTCGCAGGCGAACGGAGATTATCCGGACCATGCACCAAACATATACCTCTCGAACTACATTTCATACATCATTCACAGAGAGATGGTGAGATAAAGTTTATTAAAGTCAGTACTAAGAAACAAATCAGTGATCTACTCACCAAACCATTACCTCGTGATCAGTTCCAAAACATCGGTGAAACACCTGCGATCATTCCGGGGATTCCGGAATGATGACCGTGAATTTGTTCAACAGATACACTTGTGTTTTGTTTTTCTTTGTGTTTTCTTTTGTGCGAGTGTGTCCTCTCCTATAGGTGTTGATCTGGGCGCCCGTGGCGATCGGATCGTAGGATCGAGGCAGTTGGTGGCGGGCCTTCGGAGGCTTGCCGGGACTCGGGTGGCGGGTGGCGACCCCCACCAGACATTTTCGGCGACCGGTGGCAGCGGAGATTGGACAACTTACCTTCTACGCAAAGAACTGATCGCTTACTTTCTTTTCACTTTTTTCACACACCTCTACTATATTTATATATATAATTTTTCTAAACTTCTGATATCCCTTACGGGAAGCGCTTGCAAATGTTTCATTTGCTTAAGAACAATAAGACACTTATGACGGATAGTTATAGCATTGACAAATAACTAAGGGGGAGCGTTGGTCATAGCTATTTCAATTTTAATCACCGTTACGTGGATAGTTGATTTGTCAATTGGACGGCCCGGGACAGTCAATAATGCCAATGTTAACTGTAAGGACTTAATACATCATTTACCAGTCATAATTAACTACGTAACTTGGCCATCTAAGTTAGTCAGTTTTGTGCCACCGACGTGGCAGCTTCTGTGTGACGTGGCAGATTCTCCCGCGGTTAGTTCAGTTCTCAGAGTCTTACTTATACGAGTTATTAAAGTGCGTTTCCTTACTGCGAGACAGTCTTGCTAGAGTAGCCCGGAGTGATCCTGAAAGGGATCGGTAAAGGTTCTCGATGGCGAGTCTCTCAAAGCGGAATGATACTACTAGTGATCGTCAGGCGGTCGGATCCCTTGGTAATTTTTTTGTCAAGCTTAGTGGTGACTTTTCAAGTCAACCGACTTAAAAAGTCAGACTCATATGATCATCATTTAGTTATGGAATTGATTGGGAAATGTTTTTTCCATGATTAACTCATATAGAAATAAAACCAGGAAAGCACGTCATCCAGTTAATATTGTATTAGTGATTGTAGTATCAATTGACTTAATTAAATTTACTCCGTGACACTGTTAACTTTTTTACAATTTCAAGTTCAAGTCTGAAATTTTACTAAGTTGTTTTTTAATAAATTATTAATACATTTCTTGTAGAATCATTTGCAGCAGCAAATAGAAGCTAAATTACGTGTTTCCCATAGTTGCCGGTAGTAAGTTGTGTTGTCTATTTGACTTGATAGTTGAAAATTCTTTTGTGACGGAATCACTGTTTTAATAACATACTTGCCACTCGTAGAGGTTGAATTTTTTCAAATAATTTTATTTAAATATCATTTATATTCATTTAAAAAAATGATCTTATTGATTTCGCATCATTTCCATTAACTTTCCGTTTTCTCACTCACCACTAGGACGTAGGGAAGTAGGTTCCAAAGGTACATGTACCTTTTGCCGAAATTTATGTTTTATCTTACAATGTCAGGTCCACTCCGAGTGGTATTTCAAGCTCTCATGGATAGAACATTCCTCAAGCAAGCTGAGTCGCGGCATAAAGTCAGCTCAGAATGGCAGAGCTCTGCAGCGTCCAGCAGACATCACTTGAAGCCCGCACCGACTCAGTGGATGCGCACATTTTGCCGCCGTAACTCGGCCTGCACTGGCTGAATGTTCACCTGCACGTGCATGCATGTATACATACATACATACATACATACATACATACAAAGACATCGTACAAGCACGCACACATGCTGCGTGCTTGAAGTCAACTGCACGCCGTACAGCATGCACACACATGCTGCAGTACCATACACATACATGCAGCTCTTTCAGTTTTGTCCATGTGTAGACAAATCTCCATGCTTAGAGGATAGACACAGTCAAGAGATCTGTTGAGGGAAGGAGTTGGGCACTGCTACTTGTCGTCTCCTACTGTATAATTTCATTACGAACGAGAATTTGAAAAGGATGAAAAAAATTGCTTTGGGTGCCCTGTCTATATTTCTGTAAGAAAGGCGACCTGCGCAGTGGTTTGACCGACTTTGATAGACACCGCAGCGGCCACGCCCGCCGCTGCAACAGACAGGCAACACATCCTGCTTGCTGACCCAGCAAGACTGCCTCTCTCTCTCTCTCTCTCTCTCTCTCTCTCTCTCTCTCTCTCTCTCTCTCTCTCTCTCTCTCTAGACAGGCAACACATCCTGCTTGCTGAGGCAGCAAGACTGTCTCTCTCTCTCTCTCAATCTCTCTCTCTCTCTCTCTCTCTCTTTCTGTCTCTCTTTTTCTGTCTCTCTTTTTCTGTCTCTCTTTCTATCTCTCTCTCTCTCTCTCTCTCTCTCTCTCTCTCTCTCTCACACACACACACACACACACACACACAAACACACACACACACATATACAGGCAGACCTTGTCCAGTGACGGTGCAACACATCATGTTTCTGCAAACAAAAACACCAGCGACTAGATTGGACCACGCTGAGCAATGTCAGCTGGCGCAACTGTGCGTGTGCACTCCCTTCTTCCAAAAAACCTCTCGTGGGGGGGGTGTTGCGCTTTGGACCATCATTTGCTTTGAACAGAATAAATGGAAATGGACAACCACAGGAACAAGCCTCAGAAAGATAGACAAAAAAGGTAAAATAAATGAAAAAGAAGCGAAAGACATCGAGTGACAGCCAGGTATGGATGGAAAACAGAGAGAAAGAGAGAAAGAGAGAGAAAAGGGTTTGGGGGGGGGGGGGGGAGGTGGGCCGGGGGAAGGGGTGTGTGTGTGTGTGTTGGGGGGGGGGGGGGGTTGGTGGCAAGGGCAGTGTGCAGGGGTGCCTCCGCACCGTGTTGCAGCGTGCGCCACGCGGTCGCCAGCCACGGCGCGGCCCGCCACCAGCAGGTTGTCCACCTTCTGCGGAACCAAGCAGCCGTACGGCACCTGACACAAGTAGGCACACTCATGCAAAACGCGAACACCAAGTTGGAGTTCGGAAGGTTGCTGAGAAAACTACAGCCAACCTCACAGCTAAAATACATTCCAGCAAATCCAATCATTCTAGTATAGGGGTGACATCTAAGTGACAGTTGAAATATATTGCAGCAAATCTAACAATGCTAGTATTAAGGATAATTTTAGAATCTGTAGATTGACGACTTGTCTAGGTTTATTCTAGCTGGCTAGTCTGGTGTCTAGATTAATCATCGACTAGATCTAGTCATGAAATTCTGCGATGCTGTGAGCACCGCACCAGCGCCCACCTGCGTCCACCAGTTGCTGTTCTTAGCTACAACCAATCAGGAGTTGAAGCAAGTTCCTGTTCTCAGCTAATCAGTAAAGTTTTCAAGCGCTTCGTTCTCAGCCAGGTCTGCCTGTTGTGGCTGGTATATCAGCCTGCACCAACCCTCATCCCCCGATAAGGAGGAACGGAGCCCGGCAGAGAAATAATCATGTCTTAGCTGATGTATGCAGCACAGTCTTTCCGATCGTGCATATAGGTAGAAAGAGACGCTGAGCACGACAGCATGCACAGAACGCGGAGGGGGCCCTGGCCTGAATCTTCGCGCGTGTGCATGTGGTGAAGCTCTGACCTGAAAATAGCGGCCGCTAGTCGGAAGGACAAGAATGGCATACCTGCATACATCAAACATAGATTGCACACATATCCAGACATAAACATACAAATATCACACACATATCCATGCACAAAACCAGAGTGAGGCGATCAAGGAACAAAACGTCCATGCTACACTACCACAAAACCCAAGGGGCAAAATTTTGGTGGTGTATCAAACCAATCAAACCAATCAAACCAATCAAACCAATCAAACCAATCAAACCAATCAAACCAATCAAACCAAGCAAACCAAGCAAACCAATCAAACCAATCAAACCAATCAACCAATCAAACCAATCAAACCAATCAAACCAATCAAAACAATCAAACCAATCGAATCAATCGAATCAATCGAATCAGTCAAGTCAGTCAAGTCAATCAAGTCAAGTCAATCAAGTCAATCAAGTCAATCAAGTCAATCAAGTCAATCAAGTCAATCAAATTAAAGAAGAAACAGCAGCGTGTGTCACCCGTCGACGAACTCGGGGAAGATGCCCACCGAGTCGTCAAAGCGGCCCTCCCCCAGCACGTCGGACCCCGACAGGTTGTAGCTGCACACACAGCACAACAAGCCAGAGAGAGAGAGAGAGAGAGAGAGAGAGAGAGAGAGAGAGAGAGAGAGAAAGAGAGAGAGAGTCCATGCACGCTATGTAAGAGATGATTGGCGTGCGAGGTGGAGGTGGGAGGGCAGGTGAAGGGGGGGGGGGGGGGGGTGGGGTTGACCGGGCCATGATCTTGCGTAAGTCGCGCGTATATATACATATATATAGAAAAATATCTATTTGTGTCCGTGTGTGTGCGTAAAGTGTGACCGGCCCTTGATTTTGCGCGAGTCTCGTGTGCCGAGCGTCATGCCGAAGTTGCGCAGCTTGGCCTTCTCGAAGCCCGGCACGCTGTGCTGGAGAGCCTGCACGGATAAGAAAAGTAGTGAATATGAAAAGATAAGTAGTAGATATGATAAGATAAGTGGATAATTTGGCCTTCTCGAAGCCCGGTACGCCATCCTGCAGAGCCTGCACAGCTAAGATAAGTAAGAGATAAGTAGTAGATATGATAAGTAGATAGTTTGGCTTTCTCGAAGCCCGGCACACTATGCTGCAGAACCTGGTAAGATAAGTAGATAGTTGAGATATTCCAAGATAAGTAGATAGTTCGAAGATAGTGCAGCACGTTGATTCTTTGCCCCCCCCCCCCCCTCCTCCTCTTCCTCCTCCTTCTCCTCTCTCTCTCTCTCTCTCTCTCTCTCTCTTAACAGGATGGAATGCAGCACGTTGACTCTTGATTCTATCTCTGCCCTTCCCCCCCCCCCCCCCCCCCCCCCCCCCCCCCCCCCCCCCCCCCCCCCCCCCCCCCCCCCCGTCTACCCGTATAGCATGCAGCACGTTCACTCTCCCCTCCATCTCCGCTCGCGTCAGGTCCTCCACATCCGTCACGTCAAAGCCCTATACAAGGCACACACATACATACACACGCACCTCTCTCTCTCTCTCTCTCTCTCTCTCTCTCTCTCTCTCTCTCTCTCTCGCTCTATGTATATATATATACATACATATACTTATATAGACATATATAGACATATATATATGTATATATATACATATATGTATGTATGTATGTATGTATGTATGTGTGTATGTATGTATGAATGAATGTATGTATTATGATAATCTCTGCCCGCGTCAGGCCGCCTACATCAGTCACGTCAAAGCCCTACATATATATGTATGTATATTTACATCACGTACATGAGTCACGC